>CAIGRT010045410.1:0-22470 GCA_903798405.1 Fraxinus platypoda | reverse complement strand
CACCCTTAGTAGTAATAAGTGATTTTAGATCTATAAAATGCCGAAAACCTCTTAAATGGAGAAAGTACACATATATAATGGTGTTTGGTAAGGATTAAAAATTAGATTTTTAATAAATTGTGATAGAAGTTTTTGAAATGCGTGGTTGAAAAGCTGTAGGACCCATGAAAGATATGGTTAATATTGATTGTTTGACTTTGACTAAGATGTGGCCATAGATTTAACTCTTCAATCTATATATATATATAGGACTCATGGAAGTCAAAGAGCATCAATCCACTTGCACCCAATTTTTTAAAGGAAAATGCTAAGTGTACATAATATATGTACATAAGCGTGTACATAACCCTCACACGGGGTGGGANATAGGACTCATGGAAGTCAAAGAGCATCAATCCACTTGCACCCAATTTTTTAAAGGAAAATGCTAAGTGTACATAATATATGTACACAATGGATGACATAATGTGATGTGACAACCATCTTGTCGTGGATGTGAAAGTGTCAGATTTGAATTAAAGGTGTTGATCAATGCCACTTGTAATTATGTAGACCATTATGTAGACCATTATATACTTGTAGCATCACTTTTTTTTAAATTTTCATTGGATCAGAATTTCAATTTAGATTCATCAAAAAGTAAAAATAATTTTAAAATTATATATATATATAGGACTCACAAAAGTCAAAGAGCATCAACCCACTTGCACCCAATTTTTTTAATTTTCGTTGGATCAGAATTTCAATTTAGATTCATCAAAATGTAAAATTAATTTTACAAATGTTAATTTACACTCAATTTTACATCAAGCTTGAAGATGATTCTACCCAATCAAATCTATGACCATGGGCCTTTGACAGGGTCAGCAATCAGTTAAGGCATCCAGCAAATATCAACGTGTGGACCACAAGCACCATGAAATGTAGACAGCCCACCAATAACAAGGACTTTCTTGTCATTTTATTTTAGAAATTAAAATAATTGGTTCGTGAAAAAGAAAATCCCCCTCTATGTTTTCAAAAATTCAACTACCAAGCAAGGAATATTACTGGTTCATTTTATTGTTCTACTTGTAAAGTCGCCCACAACACTTAGCCCCTGTTTGCTAAGCTAAAAATCTACTTTTTCAAAAGATTTTGATAAAAATTAATGAAACGTATAATCGAAAAGTTGATAAATATCGTGAATTTCGTAAAATATGTAGTTAAAAATGAGTTCAAAGAAAAATAAATTTTAAAAAATGAAGACCGAATAGGGACTTAAAATAGACATCTGTCCGTCTAATATGTTGTGAAATTAGTCGTAGGGTCCGTTTGATTGGTTTAAATTTCATGGAAAATGTGATATCCAAGGAATTCAATTTTTACTTTGGCTGTTTGATACGAAAATGGAAATGGAGTTTGAATTCCAAGGTACAACCACTTTCAGCTTTTTTTTTTCTTTTTCTTGGAAAATGCATTCTTATGGGGTATTTGAAATTTTATTTTTCAACATACATGGAATTGAAAAGTCTTTCCACCTTTATCAATCGAACGGACCCTCGGCTCAAATAAGTTTTCCAAAATTCTATGACATGTCACATGATTACCTTACATCTTTCGTCTTACAATTTCGGACACCAGTGCAAGTTGAAAAACAAAAACTGACTTCATAAATTTAAACATGCGAAGATCAATGATGGCACATTTGGACAACTTCTATCTTCGAAAATTGATTGTATGATTATAATTATTGCGATAGTGCTATTTTCACTGTCCTTTTTTTTTCCCCCTTTGAATTGGATGAACTAGTCGATTTATTCAGTAGTCAAGAACTAGTCTAGTTGTACCAATTCATCTTAAAAACGGATCGATTTGGAATGAAAACTAGCTAATTTGTGATGACCTAGCTAATTTTCGATCAAAACCAATCGATTGATGCCAAATTTTATAGTTTTTATTTACTTTAGTTTCTTTTAACTACTAGTTTGACTTCTATAAGCTCTGGACCCTTTACTAGTTACTTTTTTTCAAGTCAATACTTCGATTTAACTTTTGTTTGGTAGAGATTAAAATCAAAATTTTAGTAATTTTTGATTAAAAATGATAAAATATGTGGTTAATACTTTGATTTTGACAAAAATTTAGATTTTAATCTCTATCGAATAGGGACTCAAAAAAAAAAAATGAGAGAATCTTTGAGGGCACGTATCAATGCAGGGTAGGGTGCACTAACAAGAGTGACCCACAAACAGAAGACAACCCTCCAATTATTATTAACCAGATCTTTTCTTCTTCTTCAATTTTTTTTTTTTTTCACATTTATTTATTTATTACCTTCATTTACACTCTACCCTAACTTCCCAAACAACCCATCGAAATAAATAAATATCCTTTCCCCACTTTCAACAATACACACAATTTCTTCTCCACGCTTCTCTTCTTGCAGTCTTGCCTCCCTTAGCTCTTTTGGACTTTGCCTTAGCTTTTTCTCTTTAATCTTCAATGGAAGACTACGTCTATCCCTTCAAATCTCAATCCAATTTTTGAATCTTTTTTCCGTCCCAGGCGTTTTTCTCAACCATATCATACTTCTTTATGTTTTTCTCTATAAAAAGATTATGCCTTTTACTTCTTTACTCCAATCACTGTTGAAACGATTCATTTAAAATAGAAAAACCCATCTGATTATTGGGTTTTGATTGGTTTAATCAGATTTTCAAGAAATGGCAGTTCCTACCATTGATGCATGTGGCTGCTTTTTCTTGTAAATCTAGCTTCATTTGGTACGTTTCTCTCCGTTTTCTCATCTCTTAAGCTATAGAAACATATCAATTTCCTTGTGGGTTACAGTCAAGATTCAATCTTTTGTGACTTAATTGCATGTACAGTACCAAGAGATTATATGTACGTGGATTGTCTATTCTCTCTCTGAGTTTTCAAAATAAAGCGTTCTTTATTATGTTCATGAACTGGATTTATTTTTCTTTGGTGAACTGGGTTTTGTTGTAAGGAGGATTTGTTGGTTTAGTATATTATTTCTAGGATCTTGTGATGTTTTTTTTGTTTGAGATTTACTTTGAGTAATTTATTTTACATATCAGTTTAATTTGAATTTTATTTTTGTTTCTTTAGCTGTCTTATGTCTTTCATGTATTTTATAATTTTGTACAGATTTTCAGGTTTTAGATTTTGTTTGTGTTGATTTACTCCTGTGTAGTTGTTTGGATATGCAGGTTGGATTTTTATGTACTATATTCAGCCTTTTCCAGTTTACATCTGAAATCAATTGAGTAGCTCAAAGGATACTACTTAAAATCTTGCGATCTCTATGTTTACTTTCGCAGATTTATTTATTGGTTGTTTAAATTGCTGATTTGGAAAATGGGTAGAGGGAGAGGAAAAGGGAAGAAACAATCGGTTATTGCTGCTCGTGATGATGCTGGAAGTGGTGAGGATGAGAAGATATTATCTAGGAGAAGAGGAAGGCCACAAAAACCCTTGAAGGATGAAATTGAGGAAGCAGATGAAGTCGAGAAGATAGAAAACGAAGAAAACGTTCAGGATTCAAATAGTCCCGTTTTGAATAGAAGTACGAAGAATCAAGTTGCTGCAGAGAAAGGCCGGAAAAGGCTAAGGCCTTCTCAAGTCAAGGAAAATGCGGATTTACTGAAAGAGGAAAATGGCTTGGGAATCAAAACTAATGCTTCTGACTTGATCAAGTCCGTTGGGTTCAGACCAAGTAGAAGCAGGAGGAAAAATAAGCCTAGGCGGGCTGCTGAAGTCGGTGTTGAGTGCAAATGAAGTTTTTGTTTTAGAGATGAGTTTTCACCTTCTTAGGGGTTTCAGTATTTCCTTTATCTTTACTATGTCCTTTTTCTTTTTCGTGCTTTTCAAAAGTTATTGTTAACTACTATGTTTTCACTATGACATGAGACTGAGGCAAGTTGATTGTGCTGGTTCTGGTATTAGATTTCTGAGCTACCTTCTCTATACGAGCATTTGTTACTGAGTACTTTGCTCCCTTTACTACATTATATGCAGTATTTACGTGTCTGTTTTGTGCTGCAATCAGGTGAAAAGCATCCGTCTTGAATCTCCATTTCTTTGTCTTGAGAGATTTTCTAGTTAAGACAGATTATAGTTAAAATAGAATAGACAACACGACATTCTCCTTTCGATGATTAACACAGAAAATGAAGAAGTTCTATATTTGGGTAAAGTGTGACCACTCATCATTCAATCAAGCTCAATGTATTCTCTTGAGTTTAGACTAGACTGATTTTGATGCAATTGGTCTTTCTAGTATCTACTTGAAGTTTATTGTGAAGGAATGATCGAAACTTTATGCAGTCAGGTTTAGTTGTTTGTTCAATGAAATGCTAGTTTCAATACAAAGTGGTCTATTTACACTGTGATAGTCTATATTTGCTGTATGTTACTTCTATTTCGTTTGTTGGAGCTTATGCTTGAGATTCAAGGAGACATTGTTGCTCTTGCATTGAAGTGATCGACTACTGGTTCGGATAGTTCTCGATTCCCTCGCGGATGAAGTTAAGAAAGACTCTCTACGTCACCTGAAGTGTTTATCCTAATAGACGTTCAATGCTATTCTGCAAGAAATGAAAAATAAAAAGGAAAATGCCACATTAACATGAAAATTCTGACACGTTGTTTGACATAAGAGTGTGTGGCATTTTGTGATTAGATGGAAAATGTGGTTGTATTTTAAACAGTTCAATGATAGAACATCACGTGGCATTATGTCAACCATTGTGTTAACCATTATGTCTCTCTAACATGATTCAAATATAAAAACGACTTGACCTGAAAAAATCTCGGGACAGGTCGGGGAGGAAGCCACTCACTTGATTATTGATTGTGGCATTTGATGTTCCTTGTCTGAACAGCAACAACCTACAATAAGATGGCTTTGCTGTTGAAATCTTTTAAAGTTGAATAATTAAATACTCCTGCTACCAAATCTTGTGACATGAGCAAAAGTGGCCTAAGGTAAATTTATAATCTTCTATCTACGAGTAAATTACGATAAAATGCACCACTAGTTTGCAACTTAGAAATTGCTAATTTTGTCATTTGGTATAGTCCAAACTGGACATAATTGACAGGCCCGCTAAGAATCCAATAAACCCACGAAATTGAGTTCATTTGCTGAGGCCCATTTTAGAAGGTTTACCAGGAGCCACTTAAGTGTTTACATATAAATTTCATGAGGAAATTACATATAAATAGTTATTTAAGTTTTCTAATTTAAAAATCAGGTGTGAGATTTATTTAATAAATAAAATAGGTATTAATTGAATTATTCATAATATTCTATATCTTTTCTCTCTCTACAGGTTTTAGATTTCTCTCTCTATGTCCATTTCTTTTCTTCTTTATCGTCGTTGGGTTTCTTTCTTCATCGGTGTCGGCGCTCTGAACCGGCGATGATCAATCACCGATCTATCTCTCTATTTGCCCGATGACACTCTAAAATGCCCATTGTAGCGGTGGTCGGATCTGAGTGCTACTGCAGTGGCGAATTGTGCACGCTCTCAGATCTTAGCCGCTGCAGCGACACTTAGTCAGCCTAGAGTGGCCTTTTGTTTGGAGGTTCAGTAGTTGTCGTAGGTGGTGGTGGGATTTTGAGATGACGACTCTGCAGTTGTTTGATGTGGGTGTTGGGCAATGTTGCTGCAATTGTTTGATGATGTCGCTGCAGTTGTTCAGTATTGGTGTTGATGTTGTGGTGGTGGTGGTGGGGTTGGGGACTCTTTCATATCGATGATGTGAGATGGCTAGACGGTGGTGTGGTGGTGATCTTGGTATGGTGATTTTGAGATTGTGGTGTTGTAAGGTGCATGTGCTGTGGGTGCGGTGGTGGATCTGTCAGTGTGCAATGGTGTTGATCAACTGTTGTGAGGTGGTAGGGGTGTTTGATGGTGGTTCTATGTGTGTTGCGGTGTTGAGGTGATAGTCACAAATTATTTGGTTGATTGTGATCAATAAATTTGTAATTGCAATTAATAAATAATATGTGACCAATTATTTGAGATTGTGACCAATAAATTTGATACTATATAACAAATAAATAATATTTGACATAAAAATTTGAATTGTGACTTATAAAATTTGTCATTTGTGACTGATAAATAAATCGTGATCTATAATCTTTTTGATTTGTGACCGTAAAATAATCTGTGATCGATTAATTTGATAATATGTGGCCAATAAATAAGTTGTGTCTTAAAAGTACGTATCTATGATCATTAATTCTATAATTGTGACCTTAATATATTTAATCAGTAATATATTTTTAATTATTTATTTATCACCTGAATTTTGAAACTTTAATTAAATTTAAAAATTGAATTGGCTTGAATTGTAAATTTTTCCCAAATTTCAATGTCGTTTCCATTTTTTAGCTCAATCTCTCTCTAGCACAGATCACTACCAGTTCTGTTCATGTTAGCTCTCTCTCTCTCTCTCTCTACTGATATTTCTTCTCAATGTAATAAACGTAGTTGTGTAGATTGTTGATTCTTAAGTTATTATTTCTTATATTTTAGCTGCACTGTGGGAAATGAAACAAAATTGTAATTCTGGGGTTCGATATGTAAGGTAGGCCAGAATTAATCCCATAAATATTGAAAATGAGTGCATTTCTAGTTTTTGGATGGCCTGCTATCATGTAAGTTTCAGTTAAATCACGAGGACTAATCTTAGAAGTTTATTCCTTGATTCATTTTTAAAATTGGATCGCTAAAATTGTTTATATAATGCTGCATAAAGTGAGTATCTTATGTAGTTGGAAGTGTTAAGAATTGAAGTTCCATCTTAAAAGGTCAACATTATTAAGAAGAGTAGTCTAAACTCTTATAAATTAGTCTATGTTTTCATCTTTTTTCGATGTGGGATTTTATCCCTTAACATGCTCCCGCAAGATGATGATTCATTTGAGCAGACCAATCTTGAAATTCGTGTGCTTAATTTTTTTGAGTCTTAATCGGATTGAATTGCTCGTTAGAGTTTAATGGGTTCTGATACCATGTTAAGAATTGAAGTTACATCTTAAAAGGTCAATCTTATTAAGAGGAGTAGCTCAAACTCTTATAAATTGATCTATGTTTTCATCTTTATTCGATGTGGGATTTTATTCCTTAATAAAAAGAAGCCGTTGATCTGGAGGAGCTTAGGCATATGGAAGATGTAGATTCTCCAATGATGAAAACAGCAAGGTCTAGTTGCTGGCACAATCTGGCGTACCATTGTTGCTACTTGGCATGAGAATTGCTCTTCCTGTTCTTATTCGGACTCTGAAGATGATGGGTAACTATGGGATGACATTTGCTGCAATTAGCGGTGTCTACATTGGCTTAGAGCCGTTGTTACAGAAGTATAGGATGAAAAGAGGCTTTGTCGATGGATCTGTTGGTGGATTTGTTGTAGGTGCTTCTATTTTTGGTTAGAAAGGTGAATTAAGTCTAGCAAATTAGATTTACTTTCAACACTACGAGAATGTTTCTTAATCATTTTAGACTTAACACATAATTCACACTTATTATATTCTTGTAAAAACATTCCGATTTTAATAATTCTTTTTAAAATAGAAAAGTCAACATATCCTAGTCTATCATGTCATAAAAAAATAAACTCAACAACATAATTTAAATTTGTAGTTTTATTAATATTATTGTCAATAGTACAAAATTTGACCATTTCATCACTGGAATAACATTTTTCAACAAATACACAATTTCGGGAAAGTACAAATTTGCCCGACTCATATGTGGACTTTATTCCCGATTTTCCCAACAAATCATCACTTACGAAATTTCTATTTATATCCGGTACACGCAATACATTTATTAATATGATCTTTTTACCGGATGTAAATTGTAAGTATATGCTTCATTTGCCAACAACCTTTGATTGAACTTTATTCATCATTTGAATGTGTTCGTCATCCATTTCTTCATCGATTTTGAAAAGGGATCTATCATAGCATACATGTATAGTGACACAAGTATTATACCACCATCCTTGAACTTTTCCTTTGACCGAATTCACAATGCACACCGTAGGAATGATGTTATCAATGGACTTTACTTTGCCTTCTTGAGTTGGTTGTTTGCAATGTCTACAATCCCGAGCATAATGTCCGAGTTTGCCACATGCATAACAACAACAAACTTAATTTCTTCTCGTTCTTATTATTTTTGTTGGGATTTGTGGATTTCTTCTTCTTGGAATTCTTATTGTATTTGTTTGGTTGATTCACGACATGAGCTTTGTAAGTGCTATCATGAGAATGTTCATTCCCATCTCGTGCCTTCGACACTTCCTCAATTAAAAAGTGTTTTTGAATTTCTTCCAAAGAATAATCTTGAAAATTGTGAAGGATTTTCTTTCTACCGCCTTTATATGAAAATGACAATTTCGCAATGATAACATCAATTTGGAAGGTTTTGGGAAGATCAACATTCACGGCCTTTATTTATTGACAATGATTTGCAACTCAGTTACTCAAAAATTTGAAATCAAAATACTTGAAAATAAGAAATTTTTTTTGGTACCTTCATCCTAGGCTTTGTATTTGGTTTCAATGATTTCCATATATCTTTTGTCGATGTGTGATTTGTGTAGAAATCATAGAGACGATCGAAGAACGTTCAGAATATGAGACATATAAATTCATCTTTTTCTCTCTTTTTTTATTTTCGCCCTCGTTTCGTCGGTGTCAAGTTTGAATCAAAATGTAGAAGATCTTCAAGGTTGTGGGAAGAAATTTCAACTTGTCATTTCATCTTGTAAAATTCGAATCGTCGAATCTGTCAAGCCTCATAAGGTCTTGATCCATCATTTTTATCATAACCATGGTTGTTCCGTTCTCATGTTGAATATCGTTTGAGATTGTTGAATAAAGTTGATGAAGAACAAGAAAACAAAACCAGCAATAAGAAATCGCCAAAATTGAAGGTTT
The DNA here is from genome assembly GCA_903798405.1 of Fraxinus platypoda. Classification (NCBI taxonomy): domain Eukaryota; kingdom Viridiplantae; phylum Streptophyta; class Magnoliopsida; order Lamiales; family Oleaceae; genus Fraxinus; species Fraxinus platypoda. Next base: position 13,505 of record CAIGRT010045410.1, on the reverse strand, counting down.
GAACATGATTATGAATCGCTATCCTCAAACGATATTTGCCGCCACCGAGGAAAGTGCTTGAAGGTTTCAATGACAAATAGTTTGCAGGAGTAAATAAAGCTAATCCAAGTATGAATCGAGCAATCAAAAACTTGAAAAAGGAATTTCGAAGAACAATACAAGAAACGGGGTTTGATATTTGATTTTGGCTGTGATGAATGAATTTGATATTTTTTATATTTTTTCAATCATGAAAACCACTCATATATATAGAATTATAATTACCATGCACGAAAAGGTTCAAAAACCAAGTCAAAAGGGTGTAAAACTCTTCAAAACGACAGCAAAATTCAAAACCCCAACGAGTAAAATTTTGTACGGTCATGAGAACAAATGGGCACGTGCACGTGTGGAGAAAACCATGACGTGACACCTGATAAATGAATAGTGATGGCAAAAAAACTCGACAAACCCGATACTCGAGAGGTTCCGCCCCGAACGGGGTGGAGATTACTCGCTTAAAACTTAATCGAGTATTCGGGTCGAGGACGGGCGGATAACTTTGCCCCGGGGCGGGGGAGGATAATGGGTACCCCATCCCGTTTAATTTTTTTTACTTTTTAGAATTCAATTCTTTAAGTGGAAAACTTTACGAAATTTCATTAGTTCTAATAAAAAATGGCAACGAAAATAATCTAAAAAATATGACAAATAATAAAAATCTTAGTTTACCAAATATATTTGAATAATTGAACTTTTAAAAATAAATAAATAATTAAAAAATATATTATTATCTCACTTTAATAAATGAGGGTAATAAAATGAATAAAAAAAGCGGGTAGTAAATGGAACAATGGTCTCGTCCCGCTTTAAACGGGTAACGGGCGGGTTCGGGGTGGGAAATTAAATATTATTTATGTCGGTTTATTTTAAGTGTAGATGGGTTAACTTTAAAAATAAGTCATACATTTGTTGTTTATCTTTAAGATAAGTCATTACAAATATGTCCCGTCTTTGATATTAACATGTTCAATGAACTATTCCAACTTAAAAGGTTTAAAAAAAAAAAAAAAATTGTATTTTATTCTTGGATGGATCGTAGTAGTTTAAATATTTGAATTTTAGTGACTGAAATGCTTGAAATTTGACAAGCTTTCAATTTTTTGTTATGAGATGTCGTTTTCGAGTGACTACACATTGTGTGTATCTTATGTATATATGTTCTTTATTCTGTCGTGTTCTTAATTGAAGAAAAACGAAATTAGTGTATCAGTTGAACTCTCCAAATATTGTAATCTAAATTGACGGTGACGGAGTCAGAAAACGACGTTGATGGGTGTATCCGTTACCGTCTTGTCTATGAAAAATAAGAGACGACGTCGTTATCTACATGAATTGTCTGCTTTGGATACCTTGTTACTTGAGCAGAAGTGAGTTGGGTGGGGTAGGGGTCTCTCCAAGAAAAAGCAAGAGAATATGTGAGTATTTTGAGACCTGTAAAAGCGTCCCCACTCCAACCGCCCCTAAAATGCACTATGGTCCCACGTGGGTCCCACATTTAGGTAAATTAAATATTATTGAATTAATTTTATATGCAGTCGTATTATAGGTAAATTTAGCCCATGTTTGATATTAATAAAAAATCACTTTTTTAGAAAATTTTGATAAAATGTGGAGTTGAAAAGTTGGGATCACATAAAGTGTGTGATTAAAATTAATTATTGACTTTGACTTTAATTTTAATCAATTTTTTTAACTGAACCAAACATAGACTTAGTTGCATAAATGTAGAAGACGAATTTTTAGTTGTAGTTGGACAAAAGTGGAGGGTCTTTAAATGGATTACAATGGTCGAAAGTAATCGTGATTAGCTCTTAAGCCATTGTGTCCATGTAAGAAGGTGACTCGTGAAGTAATCGAAAAGTTAGATTTTAACGTAGCGTACGATACTTTTTAATTCGAAGAAAAGTATAGAATAAATCCTCTCTTAAGGCGATTAGAGACCGTTCTTTGGTTGATGAGAGTTGGTAGAAAAAGCGAAGTTAGTAATTTAAGCTAGAGTTCCAACTCCTTATAAATATTATGCATTGAGTATGTTTTTTATATTAAGTCTCTGTTTGGTGGGGATTAAAATCACATTTTTCATAGATTTTGGTAAAAATTGATAAAATACCTGGATCCAATTACAATTAATTATTGACGTGAATTTGAATTAAAATCTTGATTTTAATTTTCATCAAACCCGAGGTAACTTAACATAATTAAGTAATTATAATTTTCTGTGTTGGAAGCAAAATATGCAGGTCAAGTCAACAACGCTGCCCCACAAGAATGCTTTACCTAGAAGTAGTGATAAAGTAATGAGTTTCTCTGAACCAAAAAAAGAAAAAGAGAGAAAATATGACTGAATTTCTTAATCACAAATGAATATCATCAGCCAGTGCTGTCATCCAACATCATACCACACGTTGAAAGCATAACAAAGATAAAATCACACGTCCCTTTACATGTCAATCAAATTTATTTTTAACTCCCGATTCGTCAATTATTTTATTTAAAAATTTAAATTACTAAAAAGAATTTAACACATTAAAAATTAAAAATAAGTAAATTGACAAACTTAAATCTTTTCACCAATAAGTCTGAGACGACAAATGTGATCTTTTTTTGACGATACGGTTTCAATGCTCGAGGTGTTAACTAATTACGTATTATCCGTTTTGGAATAGTCTCCATCCATCTTACATCTCACGAATTCTGTTCTCATTTCTCAAAATTCGAATTTAAGCCGCATATTTTGCCAATATTTATTTAAGGTAACTCATTAAATGCTTTGGCCCTATCCGACGCACGTTATTGAGTGGAGAATACATTTTTAAATAGTGATTTGAAGGGAGATGTGTGGTTAAAAAAATAAGAAAAAATTTTGGATTTGCATGTAATATCATTTTACTGAAGAATATGTGGTTGGAAATGAGTTTTGAAACAAAAAGAAATTTTGGAAGAATGTGAACAAACAAGGTGAAAATATCTTCACTTTGCCACTAATTCCAACCTAAATTTTCTCAGATATATGCAATTCACAAAATCAAAAGTGAAAAGAGAGAAGCTTTGGGCCGAAATTCACGGCAAGTACTATGTCCCGACCATAGTCCTGGCACGCGCACCACTCTGGTCAAATAAGTTAACCCAGACAACAGTACGCACGGACAGACATACACCTATACATACGCTACATCCACCGAAGAATTCACAAAGCAGATTCATCAGATCCTGATCCTCCCATAGAGCCCCTCACCGTCTTCTTTCTTTTACTTTCTCTATCTACACAAAAGGAAAAAGAAGAAAAAACTCAGCACTCTCTCTCTCTCTAGACCCACTTAGGCACCTACTGCTGGTACTGTTTATTCGCAACAAGAACAAAACCATTATCTTTTTCTTATTCCTCAGTTGTTTCAATCTGTAACAGAACCTTATCGCCTCAGCTACCATGAACCCTCTAGGTATATTCAACGCTTTATCTGTATCTATATATGTATTTATATGTAGTCTAAAATGAAGTCATTGCACATGAATAACATATGGATTGATGTTACTGTGTTTTGGGTTTTAAATACATTGTCGGTCTTTTGAGTTTTGATGTGAGTATTTTTTTTTTCTTCCCATTCTAAGATCTAATCCTCTTGTTATATGTTTATTATTGTTTTTGGCTTTATGTGTATGTCATTATTTTTCAAGAAGAATGAGGTTGGTTGGGTTTATGAATTTACGAACATATATGTATTTGTAATGTGAACAAGTTCTACACTTTAATGTACACCATGTTTGCTGCATTCTAGAGGGTTTCAGCTTTCAGATCTGAGTTTTTATATGAAGAATTTGGATTTACGATATTTCTTCTTAATAAGCTTGTACTTTTTAACAGAGATATAAAGTTTTAGACTTACTTTTCTTATATTTTTCCTCTGTTTTAGTTTGGTCCTCCGCCTCATTAACTTTTTTTATGGCTATGAATATTCCAGGTTATTTCTGTTGAGATCTATTGAGGGGTTTTGAAATCTCTGTCGTATTTCTTAAACCTGGTTCGGATATCGTGTTTTGTGGATAAAAAGAGACTAGTGAAGAAATGCACAGACCTCCACAAGAAGATTATTCTCTCAAGGAGACTAACCCCCACCTTGGTGGGGGGAAGGTCACCGGAGATAAGCTCACGAGCACCTATGACCTCGTTGAGCAGATGCAGTACCTATATGTTCGAGTTGTAAAGGCAAAAGATCTGCCGGGGAAGGATGTGACGGGTAGTTGTGACCCTTATGTTGAGGTTAAGCTTGGTAACTATAAAGGAACAACACGTCATTTTGAGAAGAAGTCCAACCCTGAATGGAATCAGGTGTTTGCTTTCTCAAAGGAACGGATTCAAGCCTCTGTGCTTGAGGTTACAGTGAAAGATAAGGATTTTGTGAAGGACGATTTTATGGGTCGGGTTCTGTTTGACTTGAATGAGATTCCTAAAAGAGTTCCCCCGGATAGTCCCTTAGCCCCACAGTGGTATAGGATAGAGGATAGGAAGGGTGATAAGGTTAAAGGAGAGCTGATGTTGGCAGTTTGGATGGGTACTCAAGCCGATGAAGCATTTCCTGAAGCATGGCATTCTGATGCTGCGACAGTTAGTGGCATTGATGGTCTTGCAAATATCAGGTCAAAGGTTTACCTCTCGCCTAAGCTGTGGTATCTGAGAGTCAATGTGATTGAAGCTCAGGACTTGCAGCCGACTGATAAAGGTCGATATCCAGAAGTTTTTGTGAAGGCCATACTTGGAAATCAGGCGTTGAGGACTCGGGTGTCGATGAACAAGAGTATCAATCCTATGTGGAATGAAGATTTGATGTTTGTTGCTGCAGAACCATTTGAGGAGCCATTAATTTTGAGCGCAGAAGACAGAGTTGCACCCAACAAAGATGAAGTCCTCGGAAGATGCGCCATTCCTCTTGCGTATGTAGACAGGAGACTGGATCATAAACCTGTGAATACAAGGTGGTATAATCTTGAGAAGCATATCATTGTTGAAGGTGAAAAGAAGAAGGAAATCAAATTTGCCAGTAGGATTCATATGAGAATATGCTTGGAGGGTGGTTACCATGTTTTGGATGAATCGACTCACTACAGCAGCGATCTTAGACCAACAGCAAAACAGCTATGGAAGCCCAGCATTGGGGTTCTAGAGTTGGGTATTTTGAGTGCTCATGGGTTGTCACCGATGAAGACTAAAGATGGGCGAGCAACTACTGATGCTTACTGCGTTGCCAAATATGGGCAGAAGTGGGTCAGGACGAGGACCATCATTGACAGTTTTGCTCCCAAATGGAATGAACAATACACTTGGGAAGTTTCTGATCCATGCACTGTCATAACCATTGGTGTATTTGATAATTGTCATTTGCAAGGTGGAGATAAACCTGGGAGGGATTCACGGATTGGAAAGGTCAGGATTCGCCTTTCTACCCTTGAAACTGATCGTGTGTATACACATTCATATCCCCTTCTAGTTTTGCATCCTTCTGGGGTAAAAAAGATGGGTGAAATTCATTTGGCTGTGAGATTTACTTGCTCGTCCCTGTTGAATATGATGCATATGTACTCGCAACCATTGCTACCCAAAATGCACTATATTCATCCATTAACTGTCAGTCAGCTCGACAGCTTGAGGCACCAGGCCACTCAGATTGTTTCCATGAGGCTGAGTCGTGCTGAGCCGCCTTTGAGGAAAGAGATAGTGGAGTATATGCTGGACGTAGGTTCTCACATGTGGAGTATGAGGAGAAGCAAAGCAAACTTTTTTAGAATCATGGGGGTTCTGAGTGGGTTAATTGCTGTTGGAAAATGGTTTGATCAGATATGCAACTGGAAGAACCCCATCACCACCGTTCTGATTCACATTTTGTTCTTAATACTGGTTTTATATCCCGAGCTTATTTTGCCCACTATTTTCCTCTACTTGTTCTTAATTGGAGTTTGGCACTACAGATGGAGGCCAAGGCATCCTCCCCACATGGATACTCGCCTCTCCTGTGCTGATAACGCTCATCCTGATGAACTAGACGAGGAGTTTGACACTTTTCCCACTACACGTCCTCCAGATATTGTGAGGATGAGATACGACCGTTTGAGAAGCATTGCAGGGAAGATCCAAACCGTAGTTGGCGATTTGGCAACACAAGGGGAAAGGCTACAGTCTCTGCTGAGCTGGAGGGACCCAAGAGCTACAGCTTTGTTCGTAATTTTCTGTTTGGTTGCTGCCATTGTTCTCTATGTCACACCTTTTCAAGTGGTGGCTCTTCTTGCAGGATTCTATGTTTTGAGGCATCCTAGGTTCCGTCACAAGCTTCCTTCCGTGCCCCTCAATTTCTTTAGAAGGTTACCTGCTAGAACAGATTGCATGTTGTGAGCATTTCTGTCTAAGTCGTCTTTCAGAAGCTGCTGATAAATGGATCTTGTTTTCTTTGTTACACCAAACGGTGAACTTTGGTCCTTGGTAAGATGTGTAGGATCTCTCTTGGCACTTGCAGATTTTGTGGATTTGCAGTTTGTTTGCTAGGATTTCTGATGTAAAGTCGGTTCTGTGGCGACATATCCTTGGTAAAATCTAGTCGCACAAGTTGTCATTTAATTTAAATTGCTCTGGACAATTTCTATCTTTCAATTTTACTAGTAGTTTATTTAAAATGAATTCGGGTGGTATTTTATTTTAGTGAACTTCTTTATTTCATTATGAGGTCTTTCTTTCTTGTGCTCTTTTCGACCCTTGTTTAGATATGATGTTGGCTTCTACGTGGAGGTGGGGTTCTTGGCTTGATGTTTTAGACCAAGATCAAGAGACGATGTCTTCTTATCTTTGGTCTGTTTGCACTTGAATATGATTGTCTAGTTAGGGTCGAATGAACTCTTCTGCGTTCAAGCAACTGCTACAAATATTTCCTAGCATAATTTTCCGTCGACGATTCTTGGTGGAAGACTGAAAGATCTGGAGTTCCACGTGTGTTGAAGCTGATAATTTAGATTTCCCCTTTTACTTATTAGTTATTTTTGTTCTTGAACCAAGATGATCTTGATTGACATTCTATTAGATTTTCTTCTCGACTGATTTGGTCATTCAAGTTATCGTGTTTAGCCAACATTAAGCTTATGTTTGTCTTCCATTCTTTCAAAACTTTTTTTCTACACTCGTTTACGCAACAAAATATTTCACACGTGAACAAAAAAAAAAAAATTCTTACTTTTTAATCACACATTTTTCAAGAAATCATTATTTAAAACATTATTTTTCCAAAAAATCTCACCAAACAGGGGGCTGAAAGTTAAAACTAGGTTCTTTCCTGTATTGTGGATTATGTTTCTTTTATGCAAATTGTTATTATTTTAGTCATTGGAGTATCAAGTAAAGGGCACAGGAGAGAGAATTCGTGGGGGTCGAATTGGAGTATCAAATAAAGAGCACAGAAGAAGAGATAGATCTTGGGCCTAATTGATCGTGCATGTGAATTATTGGCAAGTAATCGTTGTGGGTCCTACAAATATTAACATGCACATACACTGCCCAGTTGTCACCCATTATCCATTTCAGTCAAAATCTTGAATCGCATTTCATGCTTTTAGCCATTAGTTTTAATAACTACTTTTTAATTGAGTAAAAGTCAAAATTTGCTTCCTCCTCCTCTATATATGCAGTGTGCTCTCGATCCAATCTTCAACAGTCTTAATGGCTTTTCAGTTTCTCTGTATTATTTCCCTTCTCATTTTCCTCTCTCTACCATTTTCTTCTTTCTCTAAAACTGAGAAATGCAATCCACATGACAAAGAAGTCCTCCTGAAAATCAAAGAATCCTTTAACAACCCCTACCATTTAGCCTCATGGGATCCAAAAACAGATTGTTGCCAATGGTATGTGGTCGAGTGTGACCGAGAGACCAATCGGATCAATGATTTCCACCTCTTCGCAGCCAATGTCTCCGGACAAATTCCGCCTGAAATTGGAGACCTCCCTTATCTTGAATCATTAACCTTCCATAAAATCACTAATCTCACCGGAAATATACCTATATCCATTCTCAAACTCACTAAGCTCAAGTCGCTTACTATAAGCTGGACTAATATTTCTGGTCCTATCCCTTCGTTTCTTAGCCAGCTTAAAAACTTGACATTTCTTGATTTGTCTTTCAACAATTTTTCTGGTTCAATCCCTTCTTCATTTTCCCAACTCAGAAGCCTTGGTGGGATTCGTTTAGATCGGAACAAACTCACCGGAAGTATACCAGAGTCATTCGGGAATTTGACACCGACTCTTCAGTATCTTTATCTCTCCCACAACCAGTTAACAGGGACAATTCCGAGGAGTTGGGGTGATTTGAACTTCACTTTAATTGAGTTATATAGAAACAGGCTCCAAGGGGACGTTTCATTCATGTTTGGGAAGAACAAGACTATTCAGATTCTTGATTTGAACAGGAACATGTTGCAGTTTGATATCTCGAATGTTGTGTTCCCAGACAGCTTGACATTCTTGGACTTGAACCATAATAGGGTCACGGGGAGTCTTCCGCAAGGATTAACTCAACTGAGTTTGCAGGGCTTCAATGTGAGTTATAATAGACTCTGCGGTCCAATTCCACGAGGTGGGAGGTTGCAAGGGTTCGAATACACTGCGTATTTCCATAATAGATGCTTGTGTGGAGAACCATTGCCAAATTGTATCAGGAATTGAGCTGCCAGCTGNTTGTTATTTCATGTTTTGGCGCCACTTTTATAGAATCTTAATTAGTTAGTTAGTTACTTGCTTAGCTGGTAGTTTACAGCTGTCCTTTCTTGCTAATTGTATTTATTAGACCTGTTAATCTCTTGTAAAGGTGTAAGTCTATTTTCTTCAATAATAGATTCCCTTTCCTTCAATATGGTATTAGAGCGGAAATTCCTGCTTCCGTAATATTTTTTTTTCGATTAAACACTGATTGAACGCATGGCTATAGAATTGCCGAATCAATCAGTTCATTTCTATTCCTCATCGACCAGCAATTCCGCAGTGGATGATGGATCAAATCCTTTTTTTCTTCACCATTCAGATAATCCTGGATTGGTGTTGGTTTCGCAACCATTGACAGGTGATAATTACTCTTCCTGGAGTCGTTCAATGCTTATTGCGCTGACAGTGAAAAACAAATTGGGGTTTGTCGATGGATCGATTGATCCACCTGAAGATAATGCCGATCTTCTCAATGCTTGGATCCGTAACAATAATATGGTGATTTCGTGGATCCTGAACTCAGTTTCTAAAGAAATTTCAGCTGGTGTCATCTATTCAGATTCAGCCCATGCCATTTGGACTGATCTCAGAGAGCGATATCAGCAGAAGAATGGTCCACGCATTTTTCAATTAAGGCGTGATTTGATGAATCTAACACAGGGTGAATCCTCGGTTAGTACTTATTTCACACGGTTGAAGACTGTTTGGGAAGAGCTTAGCAGCCACAGACCTTTGTGTTCGTGTGGAAAATGTGTATGTGGGGGAAATAAAAAACTTGCAGAACATTATCAGACAGAGTATGTTATGTCCTTCTTAATGGGATTGCATGAATCGTTTTCACAAATAAGAGGTCAGCTATTATTGATGGATCCTATTCCTTCAATTAACAAAGTGTTTGCACTTGTTGTGCAAGAAGAAAATCAGAGGAAAGTGAATACTGAAGTCGTTGGACCCAATGATTCTATGGCCTTTTATGTTAGAAATGAAGCAAGACGGTCTTTCAATCAGAACTCTGAGGGGCACTCAAATAGTAGATTTCAGAGGAAGGAAAGACCAGTGTGCAGATACTGTGGGTATACTGGGCATGATATTACAAAATGCTATAAACTACATGGCTTTCCTCCTGGATTCAAGTCTAAGCAGAGACCTGGAGGCGTGGTTCTCAATCAATCTAGCTCTGGAGGGAGAGCTAATCAAGTCAACTGTGCTATTACTGGTTCGATGCCTGAATCAGCCGAACAAAACAAGGGTGAAGTTGGAAGTTTCATACAAACCTTACACCCTAGTCAGTATCAGCATTTACTGAGTATGTTGACTACTCACCTTTCTACTGCCAAGGTTGAAACGTCTGATCATATGGCAGGTACATGTCTATCTACTTCCTCTGATTCTATAGACATTTCTTCTACTTTTTGGGTAATTGACACTGGAGCCACTAGTCATATATGTTCAAATCCATACATATTTGACAAGTTAAGGGAAATTCAGAATGCCTTTGTTACCTTGCCCAATCAAGATAAGATACCTGTTCTTTTTATTGGAACTGTGAAGCTGTCTGATGATATCATTCTTGAAGATGTACTCTATGTTCCACAATTCAAATTTAACTTACTCTCAGTAAGTTCATTGACGAGAAGATCTTCTTTGAGTATGAAGTTCTATGCTAACACGTGTATTATTCAGGTCCTACCAAGTTTGCGGATGATTGGCAAGGGTAGAAGGGCTGGAGATCTATATGTGCTAGATGCAAGCTCTTTTAATTCGTATTTGTTTCCAGCTAATGTTCCTACCAATAAGTCTTGTACTTCTGTTTCTACTGTTGATTGTAACACATTAGCCAACAATGTAACTAGTGGTGTTTGGCACCACAGACTTGGGCATTTGTCTTTTAAGAGACTGGATTTGTTAAAGGATTTGTTGCATTTTGATAATAAACGAAGAGGATTTAACATTCCTTGTCATGTTTGTCCTTTGGCTAAACAAAGACGGCTTAGCTTTGTTTCTAACAATCATTTATCAGACGCTGCTTTTGACCTAATCCATTGCGATGTCTGGGGACCTTATCGAATGACTTCTCATGCTGGCTATAAGTATTTTTTAACATTGGTAGATGATTGTACCAGATTTACCTGGGTATACTTGATGAAACAGAAGTCAGATGCTACTTTGATTATTCCTCGATTCTTCTCCCTTATTGAAACTCAGTTCGGCAAAGTGATTAAATGCTTCAGATCTGATAATGCAAAGGAATTGAGCTGCACAGATTTTTTTCACACTAAAGGTGTGATACATCAATACTCTTGTGTCGAGAGGCCAGAACAAAATTCCGTTGTTGAACGGAAGCACCAACATTTGCTTAATGTTGCACGAGCCTTATTTTTCCAGTCCAGGGTTCCCATTACATTTTGGGGAGAATGCATTTTAACTGCTACCTTTCTCATAAACCGAACTCCTTCACCTATTCTCCAGCATAAAACTCCTTTTGTCTGCCTGTATGATTCTCCTGTTGATTACACTCTTCTGAGGACTTTTGGATGCCTTTGTTTTGCCTCTACTTTACCTTCTAGCAGGACCAAATTTCATCCTCGAGCTAAAGCTTGTGTTTTCATTGGTTATCCCCCTGCTATCAAAGGTTATAGAGTGTATGACATTATCACAAAATCCATTTTTATTTCTCGTGATGTGGTTTTTCATGAGCATATTTTTCCTTTTCAATCCATCGCATCATCCACTGATGCTATTGATCCTTTTCCTGATATTGTGCTGCCAGTTCCGGTTTCCTCTATTACTCTGAATCATCCTCAGATTCCTATTTCGTCTCCTTTTCACACTACAGAGGCATCTACTGCCACTACTCCTACCTCTAATCAACCCAGTGATACTAGTGTCCATACCTCTTCTATTCTTCTTAATCCTGAAATTGACCTTATCCCTACCTTCACTTCAGATCAAACTCATCGACAAAGCAACAGGATTCGAAAGACTCCTTCTTATCTTCATGACTACCACTGTAACCTTTTGACTCACAAAGCTCCTCCTTCTACTGATTCTATGTACCCCATCTGTCATTCCTTGTCCTATAATTCCTTTTCTTTACCACATACCTCTCTTCTGTTCAATATATCTACTACTTTCGAGCCTCAATTTTATCATCAAGCAGCTAAGTATGATCACTGGAATCGGGCTATGGCTGAGGAGTTAGCAGCCATGGAAGCCAATAATACCTGGTCCATCGAAGCCCTACCATCAGATAAGCATTCTATTGGTTGCCGGTGGGTTTACAAAGTTAAATTCAAATCTGATGGGAGTGTAGACAGGTATAAAGCCAGGCTTGTGGCCAAAGGTTACACTCAACAGGAAGGTTTAGACTTCAATGAAACCTTTTCTCCAGTGGCTAAGTTGGTTACTGTCAAGACCCTTCTTGCAGTTGCAGCTGTTAATAATTGGCATTTGGTGCAATTAGATATTAATAATGCCTTCCTCAATGGTGACTTATTTGAGGAAATCTACATGGATTTACCTATGGGACACCCTAAACATCGTGCCACTGGCCCTCAGGGGGAGAAGATGGTTTGTAGACTACACAAATCTATCTACGGCCTGAAACAAGCATCCCGACAGTGGTTCTCAAAGTTTTCTCATGCTATCTTATTACATGGCTTTGTACAGTCTAAGTCTGATTACAGTTTATTTACCAAAGGTACTGGTAGTTCTTTCATTGCTCTTTTGGTGTATGTCGATGATATAATCATTGCTGGTTCCAATCTTGATTTGATCAATTCCTTGAAGAGTTTCCTACATACTTGTTTTAAGCTCAAGGATCTTGGTAACCTCAAATATTTCCTTGGATTGGAGATTGCCAGATCACAAAAGGGGATTTTTCTTTCTCAGAGACATTACTCTTTACAGCTTCTTGAGGATACTGGTTTCTTAGCCTGTAAGCCTGCCTCCTTGCCTATGGATCCTAAGATAAAGCTCAGTGCGCTTGATGGGGATTTACTCGAAGATGCTTCTCTATATCGTCGTCTTATTGGTCGCCTGTTGTACCTCACTGTTTCACGCCCAGACATCACTTTTACAGTTCACAAATTGAGTCAATTTGTGTCTCAGCCTCGCCATCCTCATCTAGATGCTGTACATCATCTTTTGAGATATATCAAATCCACCCCAGGACAAGGCCTATTGTTTGATGCTTCCTCTGCTTCTTCTTCTTCTTTTCAAATTCGTACCTTTGCAGACGCAGATTGGGGATCGTGTCCTGATTCCAGAAAATCCATCACTGGCTTTTGTGTTTTTCTTGGAAATTCTTTAATTAGTTGGAAGTCCAAAAAGCAAACCACAGTTTCCCGGTCTTCTGCAGAAGTTGAGTATCGGGCTCTGGCTTCTTCAGCATGTGAGATAGTGTGGGTTCATCAGTTGCTTGCTGATTTACAGGTTCCTGTTTCCCCTCCAGCTTTGGTGTTTTGTGACAACCAGGCCGCTATTCATATTGCAACCAATCCAATTTTTCACGAGAGGACTAAACATATCGAGATTGACTGCCATTTTGTACGAGATAAAGTCAGTGAAGGCTTCATCAAGTTGTTACCAATTCGCAGTAGGGATCAGCTGGCTGATGTCTTTACAAAACCGTTACCTGCTGCTCTTCTTTTTCCTCTTCTTTCCAAGATGGCTATACTAAATTTGCATAGTCCATCTTGAGGGGGAGTATCAGGAATTGAGCTGCCAGCTG
>CAIGRT010045386.1:0-16536 GCA_903798405.1 Fraxinus platypoda | reverse complement strand
TATTATTATTAGTATTTTAAAAGATGAATTATCATCTGAATTTTGAACGAAAAAAATTAAAGTTTTATTTTTGAATTGGAAAGCTAAAAAACACGTGTGGGTGTAATTTCCACTAGTGTTACTCTTTTTTGAAATTACTTTGATTAAAAGAGCTTTTAAAGTAGCTTCCTCGACAAACTTTTCGCCAAATGGGACTCTATATTCTATTACAGCTATTCGAATACTTGGGCTAGTCCAATTTCAGTTAACTGAGAGGCCCAACCAATCAACAGAACCAAACAAGCCCACAAAAATCCCCCATTTTTTCATCCATTTGTCCTCTTTGCATTATTCCAGAACAAGCAGCAGAAAGCACTGGAAGAAGAAAGAGCAAACGATGTCGTCTCAACAGCAACCACAGCCATCCCCCGTAACAGGTCAGATATATGAATTAAGATATTCTATTTACTTTCCCCCAATTTTCTGTGAATGCTCCTGCCCAAAGAAATAACTGGCTAAAAGAGTCATTGTTTGATTTTCGATTTTGAATTTACTTATTATAATCCTGGATTTTTTACGGCGCTTCCAGGTCGTCTATTGTTTTACTTCATTTTTAATTTGCATTCGGCGTTTTTTTTTTCCAGTCAACTTGTTAGGATTATTAACTATATCATATTATTAATTTAAATTTTTTATATATGATTATGCACTCACATATGCGTAAAGATGGTGTCAGGGCTAATGCAGAATTGTATCTATAGTATATGTATGTACCATGGTATATGTGTTGGTTGTTTTAGAGAAAGGGTTAAGAGAATTGAAATGAGGTTTTTTTTTTCTGAATATTGTAGGCGACCTGAACGGTTCTAATGCAAATCCAGGTTTGAGCACTGGAGTGGGTTGGTATATTCTTGGCCAAGATCAACAACTCATAGGCCCATACACCGTTTCTGAATTGCAGGGTGAGCCATTCATATAGCAAATTATTGAGCCCGTTTGGTACCAATTAAAATCCAATTAAAATAGAAAATATAGCCGTTATTAGACCCCACTCGTCTAATAAAGTCAACAATAACGGCTAGTTTTTCAATTTTAATCCGATTTTAATCTCTACCAAACGGGCTCATTATCATAATGCTAAATAATTTGTATATTCAATATTCTGGTTGCTTGTAATTGGATTACTTAGTTTTAGTTCTTGACTTTCTTTTCAGATTAGCTCTTCCTTTAGTTCTCAGATTTTTTTTCTTCTTGTTATTTCATTGAATTTCAGCTTTCCAAGTAAGCCATAGGCTTGGTTTTGGGACAATCAGTTCACCTATATGATGTTTATATAGCCTTAATGGCTTTAATATCATATAAGCTTAAGCTTGTTTAATTCATCTGGACAGAGCATTATTCAAATGGATACTTCTATGGGAATACACTTGTGTGGTCAGAAGGATGTAGCGATTGGCAGCCACTATCCTCGGTTCCCGGGTTGTTGATTCACTCATCTCAACAAGATGCCGATTACTCAAGTTCAGGTGATGGCACATTTTTCCCAAATAATTTCACTAATAGTGACTCTTAACACATGTTTCTAAAGATTCAATTTGTTTTAAAAAAACTTCTCTCAGCCCCCATCGCCTCTAATGAAGAAGATGAGTTTGAAAAGTGGCAAAAGGAGGTGAGGGAAGCAGAAGCAGAGGCTCTGTCAAACATTAATGATGACAACGAAAGACCTACAACACCACCTGAGGGAGAGGAAGAATTCACTGATGATGACGGAACTAAGTACAAATGGGATCGAAATCTTAAAGCTTGGGTTCCTCAGGTTGGCGTTTGAAATTTTACATTACATTGATGATTTGCTTTTGGATATTTTGCATGTTATTTTTTTCTTACAAAAACAAAGGTTACTTCATTTAGGCACATTTTACCCCTCTGCCAGAAGCACTACTCTCTATAATTAGTTTGTCAGGCTATTTTCTTCTCATGAAAACACGTTCATTTTCCCACCTTAGTCTTTGCAGTGTTATCATTTTTTGTGGTCTTCCCCATAAGTTGCATAACAAAGCTCCGCATCTTCCTTTCACTCCAGCTTTTTCTTCAATGCGAGTTCCTGTTGGTTATTCATGATAGGAAAACACAACTCAGACAACTGAGGAATATGCTCCGGAAGATATGACTTTTCAGCTAGAAGAGGAGGTCTTTCCAACAAATGCTGATGATCTATCAGCTAAGGAAGTGGATAATGTTGCCAGTGAAGCAGAATCAAAGCAGAATGGCAAGAGAAAGTTGCCAGAGGAAACTGCTGATATTAAAACTGAGGAAAAGAAGGTGCTCCTTTCAGATTTTGTTTTTATGCATATTGTTGCTTATCTCCTAGGATATAGTAAAGGATTGGCCTAATAGATAGATTACATGATTATGCCTTTTGCTACTATCTCCACTCGACCCCATCAGATATTACTATTACTGTGTTTAACTGTTCGTTTGTTTATCTCCTTGGATATAGGAAAGGATTGGTCTAATAAATAGATTACACGATTACACCTTTTGCTACTATCTCCACTCTACCCCATCAGATATTATGTTCTACTGTTCATTTCATGGTTATAATCATTTTGCAGAAATAAAGGTCCTGATTAGAAGCATTTTAGTATTTAGAATTTTTTTTAGTTTCTACGGGATCAACTGTATAAATTTATTTTTTATTTTCTTGTCTTTTCCATCTTCTATTCCGTAAAACAAGGTCTCAAGTGGTGCCAAAAATGAAAAATAACCATTTAACTCCTTCAGATTCTTAAGCTAAGATTACTCACTCGACTGCAACACGAGAGAGATAAATGCCATTTACATGACAATCTACCAACGGATCTTCGTCATTCTATAGACATTTTTAGCAAGCAAACCTAAACCCCTTCGTTGCCACCATGCATTACTCCATCACACAGTTTGATTTTCCAAACAAAGAAAAAAAAAAAGGAAAGCACCAATTCATCCAAAATTACCCTGATAAAAATGAGCTTTATAATGTGAATGAGTAAGGTGTATTATATACCCATCCTCCACGCCTATGTTTATTGGGCCTCTATGGCGTGCTATTGTGTTGCAGTTGCTTGACTTGAATTACTTCCAAATAAAAAAAGAACGGGGTTTTCAATATGTATGGAGGTTGGAAGGGCCAGGATTGCAGAGGGGGGAGATGGGTTAAATGAGAATGGCTGCACGAAGTGGGGATAAAAGGTATGACTGGCTGCTGGGGGCGGGGAAGGGAGATGGTGGAGGCAATTGGGTGTAGGGATAATTGCTTGTTAGCCTGTTAGGAGTAGAAAAGCGTGGCTTGGTGACTATTGGAGGCCGCAAAGTTCTGTGATGGCCATGGGAGGTGGGGGAAGGGTGGATCTGTTATTGAAGGTGGCCAAGGGGGACATGGTTGGCAGCCAAGGTTGTAGGGTTTGATGGAAGCTGTTGGAGGCGGAGCATTTTGTCTTGGCTGTCAATCTTGTGAATAATGATGTTTCATAGTGTAAGATCTGTTCCTATGTGCAATACAATTTATTTCAAATAGAGAAGACTTTTTGAGAACTTTCTGCCCTAATACATTTTTTATGGACATTTTTGGGTGTGCAACGCTCTAGAGAAGGTTGTGTGAGGTGGAATTATGCTTTTGGAGATTGCCAAGTGACAGAGGTGGCAGCTGTGTTTGGAGTGGGTTGATGCCTGATGGAGACCGTTGAAGCTGCAGTTTTATCAATTTTTTGATTATTGAGTTTATATCCTATAAGATTTTACTTTGGTGTGGATGAGGAACCTGAGAGACCACAAAATATTTTCTAACAGGAAGAGCTTGAAACATTATTTTGTTCTCTGAATATCTTTCACGTATGGACATCATTTGAAGACATTGATGATCCGATGGGCTTTTAGTCAATATGATTTTATAATCTTGCTATTGTACAATTTCATCTTACGATCTTAATGCCTTTACAGGAAGCTAATAAACCTCCTGATTCGTGGTTCGAGTTGAAAGTAAATACACATGTATACGTTACAGGGTTGCCTGATGATGTTACCTATGACGAGGTTAGTGGTGATATTATTTTTATAGTTCATTTGCTTATCTCTCCTTGGTTTTCTTGGTTAGCTTTACAAGCGCATTAGTGTAATGGTCGCTGAAGTTTGCACTTTTATTTGCCATAAAGGGTCCCCCCACCCCCAAAAAAAGAAATTTTTTTTTTTTTTCTTTATATTCAATTTAGAGACTGATAGAGAATATCATGCAGGTTGTTGAAGTATTTTCCAAGTGCGGGATCATAAAAGATGTAAGCAATAATTTTTTTATCGGTCAAATTAAAATTTAATAATTGGTTGTTCCGAAACGTCATGTGACTATGCAACAGCATGCACCTAGCACAATTATCTTAGAAGTTAAGTCATTGAGCATTTGTCTAGTCACATTAGGTTTTTGTCTATCTCTGCATTGTTTCTTTTAAAAATATTGAGTTCTGTTTTTCACTTTTCATCTAACTATGGGATAAATTAGATTCACATCATTGGAGACATGTTACATAGGATTGGGACACAGATGGAATGCTAAAAAAGATATGCTAATATTTTTCCGGACTTTTTCTCAACCAGTTTGAGCAAAGTTTCACTCCAAAACATAGTTGTCTAGACTAAACAATGGGAAGTAATTCTAATCTTCATCGTTATAAAAGCATGATTGCATCATCTTAGCTGCTAAATTTAGGAAACTGATTAATTCATATCAATTTTGTCAGAGTTTGAGTCTGTAATTAATTGAGAATCCAAATGATCTTATATGAAGACCAGAGACAGCAAGTTACTTCCTCTTCCTCCACTTCTCTTCCATGTGCTATTGCTTATGAGTAAGCTGCATTTTTATTTTAGAACATTAAGTAGGTTCTGATAACATAGTTTGTGAGGCTTCAATATATATGGCCTATTGCAAGAATTGCTTATTCATCCAATTGCTTCTTCCTAGACAATTGGGTATATACTTTATTTTGGTTAGATCAGAAGGTGTGGTAAGCGTTGCTTCTTCATTTAATTGTTTCATCTCAATCATGACGTAATTTCCTTTGGCTAGATGAAAAATTATGAAAAGAGCATGAACGAGACTAAAGTTTGGTATTTAGGCTTGAAGAGCCGTGGAAACTTAAGGCAATCTCTATTTTTGAACATCAGGATCACGTGCATTCATTTATAGTAGAGTATACATTAAACTTCACATGTTATGTATAAATTTTTTGAACTAATATTAACCTGTCTGATGGGCCGGAATTATTATCAACCATTTGTCAAAATCAAATTCCTTGACTCTATTAAGAAAGATTAAATTAAGTAAAAAAAGTTGTTAGCCAATGAGGTTTAAATGGTTGTGTATGATTGTATCAAGGAAAATATTCTCAAATCTTTTTTATGGAACATATAGAAATATAGCTCCAGTCGTCTTGTCTACTCCAGTAAGGAAGTAGCTTGGAAGTACAAAATGGTAAAAAGAAAAAGAAATTAAGTTTTTTATGATCAAGGTGCTATGATTGCTTAGCAGGTGTGTCTATTTTTTATTATTGGATCTGTAAGTTATAAAAAAATTTAGGTCATTACATGAATATATTCATGGTGTGATGTTGGATTCATTAAAAATATCTTCGAGAAGTATTAATCTTGGGTTGATTCAACTACTTTTGTTTAAAGATCATAAGGCCTTTGAGAGCATCAAGGGTAAGGTTATACATGTAGGTATTAATCTTGGGTTGATTCAACTACTTTTGTTTAAAGATCATAAGGCCTTTGAGAGCATCAAGGGTAAGGTTATACATGTAGGCCTACCAAATTCTCTTAGATGACCATTTCTCCTATGGAGGTTAGATTATCTATATGAATATGCAATTTTTTTCTTAGTATTTGTTGAGTTCCATGCTCTACTCTTTAAGAGGAAAAGATAGTTGTATTTTTTTGAGAAATTGATGAATCTTTTTGCTTTTTATGATTGAAACATTTAGGATCCTGAAACAAAAAAGCCTCGAGTGAAGATTTATGTTAACAAAGAAACTGGAAGGAAAAAGGGGGATGCACTTGTAACATATTTGAAGGTAGTGTTTCTTGCTCGAAGTGCTTGAAGTAACATGCATCATTGAAAGGTTTTCACCTTTGATTGTTTTGTCTTCAATGACGTTATTGTGGATTTGAGGTCATTATTGTTTGTTGTTATTATTAATATTATTGTTGTTGTTTTACTGTGCATTAGGAACCTTCGGTGGACCTGGCCATCCAAATATTGGATGGAGCTCCTCTAAGGCCTGGTGGCAAGATCCCCATGTCAGTTACAAAAGCTAAGTTTGAGCAGAAAGGTAATGTGTGGACTGCTTTGTTCATTTTCTGCTTTTGTTTCTGGATATTAATTCCATTGCCAATTTTCAATTCCTTACACGAATTGAATATTTCACTGCTTAACTTCTCTTTTGGTGATAATTAATTTCCAGGGGAGAAATTTGTATCCAAGCAAGTGGACAAGAATAAGAAGAAGAAACTTCAGAAAGTTGAAAGGAAGATGCTTGGCTGGGGTGGGTCCTTTTCTCACCAAAATATTAAATTGTCATTATGTAGGGAGTCAAACTTTATCCTCATTATGAAAAAATAGGTATATTGATTTGAGTTTTAAGAGTTAATTCTGTTTTTTGTTTCACTAAGTTAAACATTATCATTTTGTTGTGACACTCTTCTGCTAATGATGACTATGTTCTAGTATCATCATGGTTCTTTATGCTCCTATGGTATTCTCAGTTTTAATTTATATAACAGATTCTGAGATTTTTGTTGGCGTTGCCTTTTTTGACTTACTAAGCAATTAATACGCCGTTCCACAAATTTCTGAAGTTTCATTCTCTTTTTGTGATGAAATAGGTGGTCATGATGACTCGAAGTTGTTGGTTCCAGCTACTGTTATTCTTCGTTACATGTTCACCCCTGCAGAATTAAGGGTAATGCGTCTTTTTAAGTGTCTGCATGTGCCCATTCTGTTCTAAGTCTAAGTCATGATTCATGATTCATGATTTGGCTGATTCAAAATAATCCTGATGGTTAATTCTTTTCTACATATTCTTGAGATTTGATCATTTCAATGTTATTTGCCACTTTATGCAGCTTCTCATTTTAGTGTCATTATAGTGTTGATCATTATTTTGTTGAAGAAAACTTTTCCGTTGTTAGCTGAAGTAACTAATAGTAGCTTGTGATAGCAATTGAAGTTCTTTTATTGTCAACAGGCTGAAGAAAATTTGTGCTCTGAATTAGAGGAAGATGTCCGTGACGAATGTGGAAAGCTTGGGCCTGTGGATTATCTCAAGGTATTGCCAATTTCTTGTTGATTGGTTGACCAATGCTAATTAAACTGTTGTCAAATCAATGATACAAAAGTCCAAATTAATTATATACATGTAGGATGAGGATTCTCTTGTATAATGCCCAACTTTGGTTCATGTTTTGGCTTGGCCTTTTGCAGGTTTGTGAGAACCACCCACAGGGTGTTGTCTTGGTCAAATTTAAAGATAGAAAGAATGCACTTAAATGCATAGAGCTGATGAATGGACGATGGTAATGCCTATATTCTTGTTATTTTGCAAGGATTTTCTTTGCTCAACTTTTGGAATTATTATTCATGATAATTGACAACATATGAATTAAATGTCAACATAGTAGTAGTTTAGAGCTATGACGGCATTGATATTCCAAATAATGTGGATTCTTCTATTAGCCAAATTAATAATATGAGATTTAATTGCAGAATGCCTGTGAATTTAACAGCCCATGCCTACATATAGTAGGACTTGTCACCGTCTAGGAAGCATTCCTTTAAACGAGAAGAGTAGCTAAGGATGTCAACATGTGACCCACCCTGTGGGTGTGTATTTATTGGGGAGCTGTAGAATTCCTATTGTCATGTTTGTTTGAGCGACACCAAATTTTGGAAGGAAAGGATAAAAAATGCTTAGAGGTGCCATGAATAAATGCTACATGTGTATGGATAAATTTTGACCGATCGAGAATAGTTTTATAAGCATCCCCACTCAATGCGTACACAAACATGAATATAATGGGAAAGTACATCCTGCATATAGGATTTATTTACACTTTACATATTGTTTCTTGAAAGTTTATATTTTACTACTTTTTTCTGAGTTATAACAAAAATGCCTACTAAAAACATAAAAATATTCTAATTGAAAATAATAAGTCACGCCATATTTTATGATTCTTCAAAATTTTGTTATTAGAAAGCTGGGCCTTTAAATTATAAGGAGATTATAATGAAAGGCAAATAAGCTCTTTATATCATTTCAGAACTTTTGGAAAATTTATGGAAGGAAGTTTCTGCTATGGATGGTCCTCCTCTTTTCTGCAAGGAAGTTTCATAGAAGAGAACAAATATAGACGTGTTAATAATAAAAAATATGATTGTGCAAGAAAAGAAAACGAGTATGGAGTATGAATTAGGTTAATAATGTAGTCAAGAGATGCGACATAAACAATGGAGAAGATAAATGGAAGAGATAAATAATTTTTTGGATGAAAAAGAAATAGTAATTAAAATTTTGAAAAACAAAACGGTATGTGAAGCGTTACATAATGTAAATTAGAGGGTGTGATTTGTCATCTCAATTAGGGGTATTTCGGTATGTTTATCTATTTATCGCGTGGCATAGTAACAACTTTCTTTGCTCAAGTGCCTAGTTTTGTTACCATTAAGCGAAGAGTAGAATTTAAACTTGAATATACAAAACACTGTACGGAATTTTTTGGGCATAGTAACAAATTTCTTTGCTCAAGGGCCTATTTTTGTTACCATTAAGCAAAGAGTATAATTTAAACTTGAATATACAAATGCAGTATGGAAAGTGTAAATACACCTGATATACAAGAAGTATTTTGTAAATGTCCCTAGCATAAATAACGAGCTTCATATCATGCAACTTCAAATGTATTCTAGTATCTAGAATTGGAAACGAAATGTTGCGATGGTATGGAATTCTTTGCCTTAATTGGTTGCAAATTATTCAGGATTTGAGTAGGTCCTGGATTTTTTTTCATCTAGAACAAGTTTGTTAAACTTCAGCACTCCTGGACACCCCTATACCCCATTTTCACCCTTCAACCAAACATGTTTGGTAGGGGGATTGATCTTACTGAACAATATCAAGTTATAAAAGAAGTTAAAATTTAGTTCATGTCCAATAGTGCCTGCCTAACATGCACCTATGGTTTTATTACCATGCACCATTCAGGTATATATTGCACGACCATACAAATGTTCAGAATCTTTTACAGGAGTTGGGTCAAAGAATCCTTTTTCGGTACAAGCCTTTGATAATTCTTCTTTTCTTTCAGGTTTGGTGGAAGGCAGATACATGCAAGTGAGGATGATGGATTGATAAACCATACTTTGGTACGGGATTTGGATGAAGAGACTGATAGATTAGAGATTTTTGGAGCTGAACTTGAAGCTGATTGAAGTGCTCTCAACTGATTAATGTAGAAACTGCAGAATTCTACTCTTCTAAAAACGCCTAAATCTGGAACTTGTACATGGTGTCGATCTGGTATATTATGTGATAAATGCCAATGTCGAATTTAGTCTGTAGTGTTGCATGTAGATTATAAGTTTACAGATTCATCGACCTTTCTGAAACACAGATGGCCTGCAATTCAATTTATTGTGAACTATTCCGAGCTTTGAGATGACATATGTCTGCTTTGACTAAAATTCTTATCCCATAATATGTCTTGGTGATTCACAACTGCAGAAACTTGTTGCGTGAACGCTGCTCTCTTGCTCTGTACCGTCTATCCACATTTTAACTATTTCTTCGTACATTCTATGTTTGAACACTTAAATATCTTTCATAATTGCTCAACATATACGGATTCATTGAGCGATTCAAAGCTTTAGACGAAAAGTATGGACATATAGACCATCTAGTGTTTCGAAGCCTCCCATCAAAAAATGGTTTCCAATGTAAATTATAACAAAATAGACGAGTATTTGCAAACCCCTTAACGTAAACTAGTATAATGACATGGTAGATAAAATAAGCCTTGCAGTTGCATATTCCTGAGTTTTTGGTCTTTGTTAACTCTCGACATAGCAAGAAGTGACACCTCCAAAATCCTACTGTCCATGGAAATCACGAATTTCACAATTTTAGCAAAGCCGCCTTCGTCTTGCCAGATCGATCCAATAAATTAACAAATAATGCAAGTGTAATGATCTATATCAGGATCAATGCTAAATCTTGACTTCATAGAACAGAAGAGCTCAAAGGCCTGAGCGGTTACAAGCTGACAATAAGCTTAGAAAGGAACAGAATTTGGCTCGACTCAGTCCTCTCCTCCCCCATCTGATGGAAAATTTCCAATGCTTCCAAACCCTTTCCATGTATTGCGAGACAACTCAATCATTGATGTCCATGTTACAATATTTTTTGGAAGCATTTCATTGAAACAAATTCTAGCAGCATAAATGCTTCTACATATTAAGAATAGAAGTCCCCAGTGATCTGTTTCCTTCATTAGAAGTAAAAAATGAGTTTCTTAAAAGGTATCCATGGATGATTTTACCCAACTGTAGAGCACCCATTGTGTATATAAAAACAACAAGGCTTCTCAGGTTTACAGCCACAGGTTGAACACCTGCAGCATTTGATGAAACAAATCAGTCGCCTCTTTAAAGTGATACAGTTTCTGTAAGGAACTTCTATGGATATCTGAGCTGATGCCTCCAAATCGGAGCACTTTGCACGAACATCCAACAAACTCGTCCTCGAAATATCATCGCAAAGTTCATTCTGTATTGAAAGACAATGTACTTGCTTGACTAAGGTTTCCAACCTCTGGCAACCCCGAAACAAGCAAAGTTAACACCTCAATGCTTCGTTTCAAAGCCTTTCCTTTTGAAGAATACAAGGATATCATTATATTCCAGAAACAACATCTGGTTTATCGTTTTCTTCAAAAAGAGTTGGTACTTTATCAGCAGCACCAACATCAGCATACATTTTCAAGATTGAATTTATCATACTGACTGATCAATTGAGAAAGCACTTTTGATCACATAACCATGAATCTGTCTCCCTTCAAGAACAGTTGAGCATATTCAGCCCCACCGCTTTCCACATTTCACTAAACAATCGAGAAGCGCCACCAACGTACCCGTATATCATCGATGTCCAAGACACCAAATCCCCGTGCGGCATTTTACCAAACAACTGCAGTGCATTTAGAAAACACCTCTGTTCAAAAATAACCATCTAGATTCAAAATGCATTTGAACAGCCACACGGTGAAACCATTTATGCAAATCTTTTGCCACATTCAAGCAACTTAAACATTTCATTCAATATTGAAAACATATAACTATAATGTGAAACACCCTTTTCTTTCATAATTTATATGTGCTCTGATGCTTGAATTCGAAACAAAAGCATTGGTTTCATACCAACACTTAGCACAGAAACAGAACTATCAACAACATGCAGTTCAATAAATAAAGATACAACTTTGAAATAATTGTAAGGGGTAATTCATGCCCATTGGATACTATAATGGAAGCATGGATTTGCTTCGGAGTTTTAAGGTTCTTGCAAGAATTTAGATTGTTTAATAAAGAAGAACACAGCGATAATCGAGCAAGCCATAGCAAAGAAGTGAAGAAATTTTCAAGATTTTGGAAGATTAGTCGAAAATCAAAAACTCGAACTGATGTAACATTAAACTTATTTGTCCGCTGATTTCTTGAAGAACGCAGAAAGATATTTGATAGAAGCAAATGTAAAACAATGCCTTAAAAGGTCAGATATGCTGAAATATTTACAAGCAAATCCCACATCGAACAATTGGCAAAACTTAAACCGCTTTAAATAGCAGAACATGATCAGACATGATCACGACCTTACTTGAACAGGATCTGTTCTATAGGTTGTACCTCTGTATCCTTGAGTTCTAAGGAGACAGGAAACTAAGTCTGATGGATGACATATAACCGCCTGATCAGAGCGTGATTGACAGCACTCTGGCTCCTGTTAGGAGGCATTAGGGCAGTAGAGGATCGTTCTTAGCTGGGTTCACCCGGCTGGGATGGTCAGGCGGCTGTCTGACAGACTCGTCCAATCCTTTTTTGCACGAGGTGGTTTATGCACAGTTGCACACTGGGAATTCGCGCATATCATCCTCGACCATTGGAGAGATGCAGTAATCTATCACCAACCGACAAAATTCATCTCCGCCTTTGCACAATTGCCTTGAAGGAAAATCTTGATTTTTATTCAACCATTAAATGTTGTCTAATCCATTTTATATAAGTCATATTTGATTTGGATCAAATTTTTATTATATTTGGATATAAGTTGATGAAATACGTGATTAAAAAAATTATAAATTTCATAAAGTATATAATAATAAAATTAATTGGTGATTATCAACTTAAATTTTAATGAAACTTTTTAGTTGAACCAAACATGGGTTAAATATGTTATTCGTTAATAATTGAACATACATGTAAAGGTGAAAGAACGTCGCGTTGATTGCAAAATATGGGACAATAAGATGCACATTGTTTAAATCGTAATTTGAATAGACGTCGTCGTCTTACTCCACTTCTATGTTCGTTTTCGGCATGCCTTGCATCGCCGTTGTGTATTTATGAAATTGTTTTAAATTTCTTGTGAATTCAGAAAGTTAGTCTGAGAGACAGAGAGAGTTTAAAATGACAAGGTGTCATTTTTTGATATAGATAAAAAAATATATATATATAAAATATTACTCCATTCATCCCATAAAAATAAATTTACTTTAATTTTCATACAGATTAATATAATACAATTAGTATAGTTCAAAATATAAAATTTACTTATATTTTTTTAATACACCCATAAATTAGATAGTAGTTTAAATATGAGTAATTCATATTTATTGATGAGAAGACACGTTAAATAGAGAAATATTAGAAAATTAAGAAATCAACAATACTCTAGACGTGGGAGCGGCATATAATTTGTGACAAATGAAGAAAAAAAAAAACGAGTATCTATATAGGACGGATGAAGTATTTTTATTTAAAAGTAAGTTAAAAATAAAAAGTTACTTAAATTTTTTTTTTGAGCCAAACATGAAACTAGCGTAAAACGCGATTTTACCAAATTTAAGTGGCCGGAATACGTTTAGCAATTTTAGTTCAAAAAATGCACGGACAGAACCTCGAACCCTAAACCCTTTTTTCACCCCGCCTTCCTCCACCACCAGCCACCGTAAAAATGAGCAAATCAACCGTATGGTCCCGCCTTCTCCGCCATCCGCTGCGCCGCCTCTTTGAACCACCAAAATGCCCCTCACCTCCATTTCCACTTCCCATTCTATTCACCCCTACTCCTTTCACCTCCCAAATCACCCGAAAATACAGCGCCAATTTCACCAACCTGTCGTTGAATGCACGTGTCGCCGCCGCGGACCGGGCGCTGCAGGAGCTCTCGGTCGAGATGGAGCGCGAAAGGAAACGAGAGAAAGAGGAGAGGCAGAAGGCGGGGCTGGATACTGCGGACATTGATGCCGATTACGATGAGGATTACATGGGCGTGGATTCGATAATTGATAAATTGGACAAACAAAAGCTGAAAGGGGAGAGCTCGGAGCTGAACCGGTACGAGGAGGCTACTGACTCGGATTCGGATGATGATGACAGGTTTTCGGCTGATAAGATGAATAAGCAGGCTGATCAGTTCGAAAAGAAGTTCAAGAGGCACGAGGAGTTCCTTGACAAGTTCACGAAGGCTGGTAATAACTCTATCAACCACATTACATGCATTGGTATGTTTAGTGTAATTTGTGTACTTACGGGTCCATTTTATATATGTGAAAAATATATGGATGTTTTGTGTTAG
Source organism: Fraxinus platypoda (assembly GCA_903798405.1). Lineage (NCBI taxonomy): Eukaryota > Viridiplantae > Streptophyta > Magnoliopsida > Lamiales > Oleaceae > Fraxinus > Fraxinus platypoda. Next base: position 2,617 of record CAIGRT010045386.1, on the reverse strand, counting down.
TATTTGTCCCATCTTGATTTTCGATGTCCATTTCCAACCTTCATTTCTGTTGAAATTACCTCTGATAAAGGAAATGGTGGTACTGGATCGGATGCTGAAGCACGCAGTACTTGTTTGGTTTTTGTAAGTTATGATTCACCATTATACATTACAAGAAATGATTAGGATTGTAAGTTGGTTTCACGTGCAGATCTTTTATGCTTGGTTGTTTGAATGCCTATAGTTATGTAGAGTAATTGTGTTTGTAGATGTAGAATGTTTTGCACAAGAAGTTTTTCAGAGTATGAATCTCTCAGTTTACGAATATTTTCTTGAAAGCATAAATAGAATATGAAATCTCACGAAAAAAAAAATCGAGAAAAACGTACTTGTGTGGTTTAAGGGATTTTTGTGTTCTCAGGCAATATGGTGGCAAGTGAATAAATTTTCTGTTCTTTTGTAATAATGAATGTGATTGCAGGACTCTTGTTCTATGCAAGAGAGAGAACTTACTTGTGTGGTTTAAGGGATTTTTTTGTTCTCAGGCAAGATGGTGACAAATGAATAAATTTTCTCTTCTTTTGTAATAATGAATGTAATTGCACAACTCTTGTTCTATGCAATAAGATTTTCAGTACAAAATACTAGATAATGTGAAACTGGCTTTATTTTTTGAACGTTATACTAAAACATGGAATAACAAGGAGTACAATATGAATTATTAGAGGGTGGTGGGTCATTGTTTTGCTATTTGAACATTTTGTTCACTTCTTTGTTTTGCTATTATATACATTTAACTTCATAGATTTGAGCAGAGACTCTGGATGATGCATTCAAGTGGATGAATAAAATTGATAAGTTCGAGGACAAGCATTTCCATCTGAGGATGGAGTACCGTGTTATTGGTGAGTTGATGAAGAGGTTAAAAGTAGCTGAAGGGAAGGAGAAATTTCTTCTTCAGGTGAAGTTGAATAGGGCCATGAGGATGGTAGAATGGAAGGAAGCATATGATCCAAATGACCCCACCAATTATGGAGTCATTCAGAATGATCAGTTAGGATCTTCTGTTGATCTTCTGCAGCATGCCGGGTTCGAAAGGGAGCAGCGGTTGATACAAGGTGGAGAGGAAGATGATGACTTAGAGTTTGATGACATGAAAGAGAAGGATACTATAATAATGGAAAAGCTTAATGCATTAGACAAGACACTTGAGCAGAAGCTTTTGGCATTGGATCACACCTTTGGGAAGAAGGGAAAGCTTCTGGAGGAAGAAATTAGAGATCTTGCCGAGGAAAGGAACTCATTGACTGAGAAAAAGAGAACGCCTCTCTACAGGAAAGTATGTGGATACCTATTCTGCATTTCCTTAATATACTAATGATTGCCTTGAGATCTAAGCAATTTTTTACTAAGTAGATGATTATTTTCTTATAATTTTCTCTTGAAAATTTGATCAGAATGTGGCTTTTAATACCTGCAACCTCCATTGTTGTTTGATAAAATCATGTTTGAGAAGTATACTTCTTTCATGTCATATAAAGATAATTGTTGTCATACAAGGCTGCTAACCTCTTTGAAATTTATGCCAATATAATCTCCCTGTACAAGTGTTTGTGCTACCCCTGCATAATAGCCTACCATATAATGGATATTTATCCATGGTTGATGATCTTTAATTTAATATCTGATTATTGAGGGGACATTCTGCTATCATGTTAGCATTACATTGTGGGACTCTTTTATCTTCCATCAAATCATCTCAGTCAATATTGGCTATGCTTTTGGTCTTCTCATGAATCAACTTTTTTCTTCGTTTCAGTAAGCATAGTCATCTGCACTTTTTTTACTTGCTTTACTGGCTGTCAAATTAATATTTGACTCAATCTGGGCTCAATGTTTTCAGGGATTTGATGTTAAACTCATTGATGTCAATAGAACCTGTAAAGTTACAAAGGTAATATAATTTACATGTTGAAATCTCTCTCTCTGTCTCTTTAGTGAACTTGATAATTTGCTATATATGAATGATATAGGGAGGTCAAGTTGTCAAGTACACTGCAATGCTAGCTTGTGGTAACTATCACGGTGTTGTTGGATTTGCAAAAGCAAAAGGTCCGTCCATTCCTATCGCTCTTCAAAAGGTATCATGCTGGTATTTTCCTTCGTCCCTGACTTTCAGAAATTTCTCTGTTGAGAATGAAATCGGTTGATGTCATGGTTAACTAGCGAAAAAAGTTCCAGTCGGATAAATCTGCTGCTAGATGAATGAGTAAAACTTGAGTAGTTGACACGTATGTGAAAATATCCAATTTACTAAATTTGTTTCAAATATGTATCATAGAATCTTTCAATTTTGTGAAGACTATTTGAATGTTAAGAATGACACCAAGTTATCTGGTTGCTCGTGGTAACTAGTTTTCAAATATATGATTCCTTGGGTTCTTTTGCTCATATGATTGTGTTTTACTGATTTATTTTCTGACAGGCCTATGAGAAATGTTTTCAGAATCTGCATTATGTAGAACGGCACGAGGAGCATACAATTGCACATGCAGTCCAGACTTCATATAAAAAGACCAAGGTTCTAACTAAATTTCTAGTTCCTTGAGCTTGTTAAAATTAAGAGTGTGTTTGGGAC
>CAIGRT010045354.1:0-10771 GCA_903798405.1 Fraxinus platypoda | reverse complement strand
GCAACATATCAGATTCAGTAGGAGATTCTGGATCAGAAGAATATTCAGATTCTTCTTTATTTTCTGAATATTGAGTTTTAGGAATTCCAGGAATGAAATTAACATTTCTAAGTTTATAAAATGAATTTCTTTTCCTGTGAAGAGGGGATTTCAGGAGATTCTTTTGACTCATATGTTGTTTTGGAAGAACTAGATCTAGTTAGTTTTTCAAAACTAATTCTTGACACTTCCATCAGGAAAATAAGTGATTCTTTGAGGAGTATTTCGAACAGGATTTGAAATCGGATTTTGAGCATCTTGAAAATCCCATGACAATTCTTTTTCTTGAAGATTCCAAGGAATTCTTTTTGGAATCATNTTGACACTTCCATCAGGAAAATAAGTGATTCTTTGAGGAGTATTTCGAACAGGATTTGAAATCGGATTTTGAGCATCTTGAAAATCCCATGACAATTCTTTTTCTTGAAGATTCCAAGGAATTTTTTTTGGAATCATAGCATTTGAATGAAGTGCATTTACTTCAACCAAAAATTCTTTTTCTTGAAGACCGAAGTTCAAAAGATTCAAAAATCAAAATGACTACATGGATCCAGTTTTCTTGATGAACTTAAAGAATATAGGGACCATAGACATTTTTATCAATTTCTTCATTATTTTCTTGAAAATATTTTGACATATTATTTACCTCTTTTGAAGTACTACCTTTGCTAAACCAATTAGACATAAAAGACATTGATAATCAAAATAATCTTAAAATAATATACTACAATAGAATGTATGCCACAGACACCACTGAATCCAATGACATATCGTTAACATCTTTTGAAGTACTACCTTTACTAAACCAATTAGACATGAAAGACATTGATAATCAAAATAACTTTTGAAATAAAATACCACTGTAGAAAGTATACAACAGACACCACTGAATCCAAGCAACCCAACCAACGCTCTCTCAGCTATCAAAATTTGAGAATGAAAGAAATTTTATTGAAAATGTTTGAAGTGCAAGAAATTTGAACTTGCAGTGAGAAGTTTATCTCCCGTCTAAACTTTGATTTACATTGATGTAAACAGTAAAATGAAAAAATTACATTGAATCAGAAAATTTGTCATATTTTGAATTGCTTTTGAAAAAGCAATATTCTTGAGATGATTGTGTCTCTTTTTTTACTTGGGTGAAAGTAAAAGTTTTCAATGATGTTGTCTACCATTTGTCCATAAATTTTGACATTTTAACAAAAACGTAATGTTTAATAGCATAAATACTACAATTACTTTGTAATCAATTCTTACAATTAGATTAGACACTAACATTGATTTAAAAAGATCATAAATATTTTCAACTATTTTTTGAATTTCAATTCAAACTCTTCTTCATCCAAACCATCTTCATGTCATCCGATGTAAAATCATCTCATCAGGCTCTCTTATTTCAACTCAAGAATTTCTATTACTTTTATAAATGGTAGGATATTATTATTAACCTTCTCATCATCACAATCATTAACAATTCAAGATTGTTTATAACTGGCATCACTTGTTAGTAAAATTAGAGAAAGACCGAAGGAGGCTCGGGCTCGGCGTAGATAGTTTGCAACTCTATGAAAAATTTGTTATGATTTTTGATTTTTTTTAATTAAATGTCAAAATCATACAGATTGCTGTATAAAATTCATAGGCTTGGGTGATTTGAGTTCATTTGATGTTTGTTGGGCTTAATTTGTTTTTTTAAAGTTATAAAAATTGGTTGGGCTTTGCAGACTAATTTAGACATAATTTTAACAAAAATGAGTGCACATTTTGGTGCTTATGCGTGCATATGTGGTCAACGAAAGTGGTTGACTGCATTATCACACGCATACCCCATATGCGAGGCGTTCAAAAAAGCATCGAGCATATGCGCACATTTTAGAACCCTGGAAAAAAGACAGGAACATGAACAATTAGGAAAATGGGTTATAATATTTTCTTTTGGGTTTCAATTTTTACAGTTTGGGTTGGCAACTAGTTTAGCTCAAGCGTTGGAGCTTTTTGAAGGGAAGGTAGAGGTTTTGTAGGACATTTACCTAACTCCAACTTTAGCTGCTTGGAGAATGGTGGACTGGCTTCCAAGGAGCGAACACATTCTTTGGCTTCTTCTAACTCTGATGGCAGATCTTCATTGTGCACCAAGCAAGTTTCAAGTAGGTCTCGAGGGTGATCAAATATGAATGCCTCTATCATTGCTTTGTGAATCACATCAATCTTAAAGAACTAACCCAATTCATTCTTAAATTGGAGTGCTTTGAAGACGTTGATTGTTAACTCTTGTTCATTCAACCTCAAAATCAACTGCCCTCCGCACATCCATGAGCGCTCAAGATGAGAGAGACGATAAAGTTTGCAAAAAATATGAATTTGTCAACTTTCACTAATTTGTCTTTAACAATGCCACAAAGGTTTTGCAACAATGTGAAGAGGGTGTTGCACAAAAGTCTGCTGGAAATACTCATGCTTACCCAAATACCTAGTTTTATGCTCTATAACACGGACACTTCAATTAGGATAGTGTGCTCGTGTCGGACACGAGTCGATACCGACACTTCTCGGACACTCTACCGTAATCATTGTTTTTATATTAGAAATATTATATATTAATTTAAAGTTATTAGCAAGTAACAAATAAGTATTAATGTTTAAAAAATTTCAAAAAGAAAAATTAATAACAGTATAAAACTAAATTTATACTATATAAATGAAGAATTTTTAAGAATTTAATCAACGTATCGATGACGTGTCTGTCTGCATTTTTTTAAAAAATTGCGTGTTGGTGTATTCGACACGTATCGTGTTGGACACACGTGTCCGTGTCATTGCATCATAGGTTTTATGTTTATATTCATTTAATTGCCTTTTTTCTCCTTGCTTTGGTATGATATGTTGTCGTCCGTTTTCTGCTTCCTCAATTAGGTTAAATTGCAGTCAAAAGTTGTTTCTATACAGAGTTGTAATCAGATAAAGAAATTGGCTCGACTGCCCATCTTTAACAAATGTGTTTGCACCATTCATCCAAATTGCTTTCGGGCTTTGCAAGTTTTGGGGTTGTGAGTGCAACCCCAATTACATGGTTCGATCACACCGTTTTCACTTTTATGGGACCAACTTCAACTCCCTAGCCTTCGTCAAGGTTGCGACTTAGTCCCTTTTTCATGCACTTTCAATCCTTTGTCTTCCATTTGCATCTAGTTGACTCTCAACATTCTTTCATTATCATGTGGTCTGAATAAACGTTTGAAAATTTTGCATTTTAGTCCCTGAACTTTAGAATTCTTTCTCTAGCTCATTTTTCAATTTCATCCAATTTTCATTCCAAGCATTGAGTTTCACATAACAAATAAAATATACATGATTAGCCTGTAATTTATAATAAGTACACAAATGATCATCATTTTATGGTTTAGGTAAGCTTACAAAATACACTTGCCATATCATATTCCTACTACTAGTCTTGCATCCTGCATTTACCTTCTCACTTATCAGTTGTCCTGATCAATATAAAGATGCATGAATGAACAACACAACCAATTAAAAATAAACTTATATCTCCTGGGATTGAAATACTCGTGCTTACCGTTGTGTTTCTAGATTTGCATCTTATGTTTATATTTTTATGGTCACTTCAATAATATAAAAGACAGTAAACGATGAAAATAGTACTGTAAAGTGAATGCAATCTGTTTTCAGGTCAGTTTCTTATTTTATGATTTATTGTAATGAGTTCCCTTGTTATCTCATTTGCAGTTTGGTTCTCACTCAAAGAAGCGGCCAAACAATCTCGTTATTGGATGAACCTATGATCACCACATTTATGATCTTGTAGAGATTGGGGTTGAAAATTTCAAAAGCATGAACTCTTTCACATATGATAAGAAATTTGCCCCTCAAATTGGGTCTAAAACATTTTTTGCTTTTGTTGGAGAAGGTTTTGAGAGTGTTGAAGAGCTGAAGCATTTAAAAGAAATTTTACTCGATTTGTTCCGTGGAGAGGTTTGTCTGTATTCTTCTGTTATCTTCTAGTTCTTTTGTCATTGGCGTTCCCCCGCTTATGTTATATAATTTCATAGAGTAACATGACAAGTACAAATCTCAATTTTGCAGGTTGTGGCTAATTTAAACCTTGCTGGACTGGACCGTGTTTATGTATGCACAGCTATATCTTCAAACAAAGTATTCTTTACTCATTGTGCACTGAGGCTTAAAAAGTCTGGCGCTATAGTGCCAAGGATGGAGTTGGTTGAAGTTGGTCCATCCATGGATATGGTGGTTCGAAGACATCGTCTTCCTGATGATAGCCTGAGAAAAGTAGCCATGAAGATTGCCCCTGAATTAACAAAGAAAAAGGTTTGCCCAGTTAACAAATGTTTTTTTGCAGTTTAAGATGATGCTAATTCTGGCTCTTGATTTTCAGGAGAAAAATGTTACCAAAGATGCAATACAAGGGAAAATTGGGAAGATTTATATTCCAGATCAAAAGGTAATGCTATCTAACACATTATCGAACATAACACTGGGTGAAGTAATCAGATCAAAACTACAAAGAGGATCCTCTTATCTGGTAGTGCTATCCTAGCCATTGGATTACCCATCCCTGATTTAACATTAGATGAGAGCTAGCCATCTCTTTGATTGCATATTCCTGTTGAGAGCTAGCCATCGCTTTGTGTTACTGAACAGTCTATCGTTTGTCTTCCATTCTGTGAATTCTTTACGCTGATTTATTTTATCAGTGGCTGTATTTCACGCTAGGCCTTTGATGAGCACTAACAACTTCTCTCGTATATAGGTTGGAAGTGTGGCACTGCCTAACAAAGCAAAGGGAGTGAAGAGGGAGCGAAGGGAAGCTAAAATGAAAGACGAGGCGAACAGGCCTGCAGAAAAGAAGCAGAAACAGCAATCTGAGTGATTCCATTTGGACTTTAGTAGCAACCGTAACATTTCTGAGTGTAACTTCCATTGCTTTGCAAATGGGAAAAGGCAATTTTGGTTCCAGATTTAATTGGTTTTTAATGCAATTGTCTCCTCTCTCAGCGGTTTACTAATTGATGGTGATCATGCTAGAGAGAATTTAATCAATAGTCACTGAACTTTGCTATAGGTTTGCTCATCGATTTTTAAAAAGTTACTCGTTGCTTACTGAATTTTTCTATAGATTACTACTTGCTCATCGAAATTTAAAAGGTTACTCGTTATTCACTTAATTTTGAACAAAGTTACTCGTTGCATACTGAACTTTGCTATGGTTAACACTGATGGAAGTGATATGTATAATAGATGAGCAACTTTAGTAACGTTTTATGTTTTGGTGAGCAAGTAGTAACTTGTAACAAAATTCAGTGAGTAAAAAGTAACTTTTTAAATTTCGATGAACAAGTAGTAATTTATACCAAGTTCAATGACCATTGATTAAATTAACTCGATTATGTTATACACGCGTGATATAAATCTAAAACCTGTCCACAAACTTTTTGGTGATTAAAGAGTTTGAAAATGATAAAAATGTTATGTTCCCATAAAAATGAATATCTAGGAGAATGTAAGATATATTCTGTTAAATTTTCTTTAATGAAGTGAAAGATTAGAACATTAGTGGAGGTTTAATATTGAGATTATTTAATGAAAGTATTAATTCTTGGTAGCATAGAATAAGATAATGAAACCGTTATATTTATAAGTTATTAATATAACATTAAATAAAATGATTGCATAAAAATGAATATATGATGGATATGTCTTTGAATGACAGCATTAAATTTCTTAAAAAAAAAGAAAAAAGAAAGACTCCAAATATCGTAAATCTGGCTCTGTAATCGAATGTTGTTTAAACGTGAACAATATAATAAAAGAAGGAAAAATGTTAAGAATGATATATAGATATTTAAATGGTTTGACAATGTGTCTACAATCACTGTACGACGTTAGAAAAAAAAAATCTCTAAAACATTGAAGTCACAATTTGTCCATGTTTATACATTCTAGAAATTTTTGTTTGGCTCATGTTTATAAATGTTCATAAACATTCAATTCACTTTTTATCGACAAGCTTCAAGGTATAAACAAATACTACATATTTATTCACAATTAATTTTTATGTAGTTATAGTTTAATCTGTTTATAAACACTTCTAAAAGATGTTTAGTTTGATTTGAAAATAGTACAAATATTTTCGAAAACAAGCCGTATTCACTCTAACTAGTATAGCAAAATAAATATTATATATAATTTGCAGATATCACGCAAAATAACATCAGTGAACTGATTGAAATCATATAAAAATAACTCCATACAAAAAAAAAATATGGTATCAATACTCGTCATGATTAAAAAATAATTTTCTTACAATTGACCCACAACAAGTGAGAGAGAGAGAGAGAGAGAGAGAGAGAGAGAGAGAGAAAGAAAGAGAGAGAAGGGAAAAAACGACCCCCCAAAAGAGTGTTAAACATAGTTTAAAAGATTATTTTCAACATGATCTAAGCTTCTAAAGTTATTAGACTAACAACTAATCAATATAAAAGAGTTTAATTACATATTAATCTATTTTTTTAGTAAAGTCTTATAATAAATAATTACAAATTTGTCATTTTTTGTATAGAAAAGGAGAGGAAACAATGAAAAATAAGAGAGAAAAAAGTGGAAAGAAGATTGTTAAAGATACAGAAAAATATAAGGAAATTTGCATTAGCGGTCCCTAACCTTTTCAATTTATTCAGATTTTACCCTAACATTCATTTTGAGCCAACGAAGATCCCTAACCTTTCATAGATATGTAGCTAGAGTCCAAATGGATGGACATTTGACCGTTAGTTGATCAAGAAAAGCGAACTTTGACCAATAAGTTAAAAAATTAAATTAAAAACCCCAAAAATAAAAACAAATATATAAGCCCACCCCACCCCACCCCACCCCCAAAATCAAAACCAATAAAGGTCTCTTCTTCTCCGACTAGACTTCCACCACCTCCACCTTCGACTCACACCGCTATCACGACTCCCACTCACCACCACACACTACTAGTGCAGGCACCTTTCATCGCCACTTTCCAGCATACTGCACATTTAGAAATCAAATTAAGAAAAATCACTGATTTCATCTCTATTAAATCTAGAAATCAAATCTTACCCCCACACAAATGAAAATCAGAATTGGATTTCTCCCAAGTAAGTTTGTGAATGGGAAAATTGCAGTAGCGCGAGATCACGATTTGAAATTCTAGAAACTGCATCGATTGTTTATTCCCCTTTTTGTTGAAATACCATCATCACATTAGACGTTTGGATTGTGGGAGTCGACTGGTGATACTTTGCAACGGTAAGTGTGATCGGAAGAGTTGCTGATAGTTTTTGAGTTAACGAGTTGGGGGGTTTTTGGTGGTTATTCTGACGACATCCGATGGAGTTTGGGCTGGTGGTTGGGTGGGTTGTGTAGACGGGAATGAGGGCTTTCCGGTGATGTGTCTGTTCAACAGTTTGGGAGAGTTGGGGAAGAATATAATCGGTGGTGGTGCAGATCGATGTTGGTGGCTGATTTTTAGTTATGGGGGGTAGGCTGAGGGTAAAGAAGAAACCATTTTTTTTATTTGATTTTATTATTATTTAGGGTTTGTCTGGTTCCGATTTCAAGCGATTTTTGTGCCGTTGCTACAGTTTTAAAGCCCACAACTTTTGACTTTCTGTGTCACAGCTGGCCCCACACTTCTGAAAGAAAACGGTAAAAAAAAAAAATTGTTGATTTTAATTGCCACCAAACAGGCTCTTAATGTGGTAATTTTAAACTTATCATTTTACCCCTTTCAATTTAATCATAATTGATCAAAGTCCAATTTTTTTGGTTAACTAATGGTCAAATTGACGTTTTTCATCAATTTCGACTCCAGATGCATATTTATGAAATGTTCGAGATATTCGCTAGTACAAAATGAAGGTTATGGTCAAATCTACAAAAATTAAAAATGTTAGGAACCGTTGCTTCAATTTTCCCAAAAATATATGATCAATTGATCACAGCTCTAGGATTTGTCAAAATAAAAGATGGAAGTCAAATATTTAAGAAAGAGAAAATTAGATACCGAGACACCTTTTTTTTTTAAGTATTTCAAAATATTGAGGTTGAACAAGAGAAAATGGTTTAAATTATAAATTTAGATAGAAATTTGTCGTTCATAAGAGGATAGTGATGCATAATTTATAAAATGTATAAATAAAAAGTAGTAAAAAATAGTTTGACGGATTCTAAACAATTAATAAATAGTAGCTAAACAAGTGCTAAAACTTAAAAGTCAATTTCACGAATTTCAGCACAAATGCCAAAGAGTCGTTTCTAGTGCAGGGATCCTGCTCAAGCGGAAAAGACAGCCTGTTTTCACTTTTTGTAACCTCCACTCGAGCAAAGGTCCTCCCCACTCGACCAAACATTTTGTGCTCCTAGTGGGGAAATATTTTTAATCTATTATTTGTACAGGTATCGTCATCCCAACATCTTTCAAAAGAATCCATCGAAAGCACATATAATTTTTTATATAAAACTTCAAATCGAGATCCGTAAAATGTATTGGAATCTTGACTCGATAACCTTGCCAATGATATGTTATATTCCTAGTAGAAAGCTCTTTTCTAAATTTTGACACTTTATTTTCTTCATGTATTTTGTGCGTGGACTTTGCCTTTGCGCTTTCCAAATATCTCAAACTTATAGGCTTTTTAGTCTTTTCATGGTCCTTGGGCATGTGTCACCTTGTCATCTGAGGATTCATGTAACTATGTTGTTATTTTCATTATCGTCTTTCTTGCATGTTCATAAATAGTTGCCACGTGCGGCCAAATCTGATTGCCATGTGGAGGCATGACACGACATTTACATTTATGTCTGTCAGATATTCTTTTTGTAATCATATACTTCTAGAAGAAATCAAAGAAACTGTGGGCTTATGTGGTTCTCCTAACACCTAATGGGCCGGTGCTATTAGTGACATTTCTATTGTTTCTTACCCTTTACTATTGTTGCTTAAGTGACACTCACTTATTGGTAGCATTAGTATGACCCGGATTGTGTGCTTGTTTGGAACCATTTGTGGCCCTTGGATTTAATCTACGGTTGGGATTAATTCTTAGCTTGATATTTTACTTGAGCCTTGCCTATTGTGATAGCTTCTTCCTTTTCTTCGAGTCTGCCCCGTTTTCTCTCTATAGAAGCCAGTTCTTCTTCTTCTTGTGGTACCCTAAAATCAACATTGGTTAACTTGTTGGTGAGAGATATAGCTGAGTAGACTTAGGCCTAAAATAGTGGCTAAGTGTTGGTTCGTTCTCGTGGGCTTAGGTCAGATTTTAGGGGTGTTCTTGGCTGCTGTTGGTAGACCTATCGGTCGATGATCAAAGCCAAGTGTTGGTTAGTTCTGGCCGGTTCTTGTACTCTCTTTGGACGGTGAATTGCATAGCGCGGAAGGCTTTTCCTGAGCCTAACTTCTTCAGCCGAAAATAGAAGGAAGAATTGGGTATCTCTGCCGGGGAAGGAAAGGAACTTTCTGCCTTGTTTCTGTCTCGTTTCTATGATTTTAGTTCATGTTTCTTTTTCAGTTCTTTATGGTTTCTGCTGTCTGCTGATTTCTGTTTGCTATGGTTTATATGTTTATGCAAATGTTGGATTACAATGTTGTATATTCTGTAAATGCTAAGAAGCTATTTTGGAGCCTATTAGAACTCTGTTAGCATTGTTTTGGTGATTACATTATGCTGTAAATTCCTAACAGAAACGTTTCAAAGTTTAGACCATAGCCTACTACAGTTCAACTTCTTTCCTTAAAATGAGTTTAGAAGTTCAATTGGACACTTTTGATTTCAAAATTATTTTCAACCACATGTACTATACGATCCATAATTTTTTTCAACTTTTTAACCACACTTTCTTCGAAAAAATCATTTATCACATGAAAAAGTTCTCCTAAACAAACACTTTGTAAGCAACTTGTCAACTACTATAGGTAGACAGGTTTCTTCACGAATCCATGAGGATTTTGTATCACGATTGTACTACTGTCACAGTTTTGGGGATTGAGAAGGCAGTAGTTCTCTTATGGAATCCAACAGCATCCCAAAAGTTTAAAAGTAAGTGAAATTTACATTTTAGAAAATTTAAGGGGCGATTCTCTTCGTATTTCAGCTTTGAGTTTTGAGTTTTGAATTCATTTTGAGTTTTGTGTTTTGAGTGTTCATTTTGAGATTGTTGAAAATGTGTTCTCTTTGTCATTTTGAAAAATTATTTTCAAAAACAAAAAATTGGAAAATATGTTCTTCCCGTCTCTCTCTCTCTTCCTCTCTTCTTCTCGTCTTTCTCTCTCTCATCTTCCCCTCTTCTCTATCGTCTCCCTCCCAAGGCCACCGGTACCGACGACTAGCGAGAGGTTGTATGTACGATCTCCGGCGGAGTTGTACGACGATCGCTGCGATCGCCGACGACTTCGTCTCCCTCTTTTTTTTTTTTGGGATGCGGTGGTTGGTTGTGGCTATGGCGGTGGTGTGTGGTGATTTTGGGTCCATGGTGTGCGACGATTTTGGGTTACGATTGTGGCTGTGGTGGTGGTTTTGGGTACGTGGTGTACGACGGTGGTGTGGTGTAGGTTGTGGCTGTGACTGTGGTGTGCATGGTGTAGCGATGGTTTCCGTGTGTGCAACGGTTGTGGCTGTGGTATGGCGATAGCTGTGACGGTGACTCTTGTAAACCCAAGATTGGCTAACCA
>CAIGRT010045337.1:0-14504 GCA_903798405.1 Fraxinus platypoda | reverse complement strand
CCAACGGTGAATATTCAAAATATGAATTGAATTATCATTGCATCTATGATCAATTGTGGATTTTCGACGGTGGATGTGGACTTAGACCAAGGTTAGTCTTTTGATTATTTTCGTTAATTTAATTTTCATTCTTATTGATTAAGTTATTTACAATTGTTTTCATACAAAAACCCCCCCAATCATTGTACGAAGCATAAAATATTGAATTACACACTTTTCGTGGGATCGACCCCTACTTCCACTACTACATTAGTTTTAGAGGTTTAAGGACTATTTTTGGGTACCTACGATAACACACCAGCATCACAATAAACATAAAAAAAATTCAGAGAGATCAGGGTAGCATAAAATGGAAGCCTCCATCAACATTTGTTAAATAGCTAATAATGCTTTCTATTCTGATGGGGTCAAATAAAGAACCCCTTTTTTCATATACTCGGGGACGGTAATAAAGCTAAAGCCTTGGATTAATCTCCCATAGAATGAAGCTAGAGATTTTAGTTGGTTAGCACAAATCCTTTGAGCGAAGATAATGAACCCTAAGAAGACCTAAGAAGAAAACTTGTGACTAAAGGAAGGAACACTTCTTAAGGTTAGCATACAATTTGGCAGAACGAAAGGTAAGGAAGACTTGTGGAAAGTGATCGAGGTGTGTGCCTATCATGACTAACTATATATGAGGATGTCATCAAAATAGACCATGATAAATTTTCCAATGAAATGTCAGAAGATTGAAAGCTCAAGAATAGCTAACCAAAAGGTGGGTGAATTGGTTTTCAAAACAATTTTGAAAGATTACTTCAAAGTTTCAAATAATTTTGGAATAAGAATATCGATCAAACAAAAAACACAATTATGAAAGCTATAAGTAAAGGGAAGAGAATAAGCAAATGATGTAATTGTATAAGGATAAGTCAACTATAGGTCAACAATTTTCCCTTTTTTGATTATGACAAACAAAAGGAGTAGCAAAGTAGTATCAACAGTCGATAAGGAAAAAAAATCATGTATTTCAACAATCGGAAAAGAATAAAAATCATGAGTTTCATATATTCTCCTTATCTTTTAAAAATAAATAACCATTAAAAAAAATCTCAATGTCATGCATAATCATCTCACTTTCCCCCTTTTTTCATAAGTAAAATAACAGCGTAATTATGATAAAAATCAAATCAACTGTAGGAAAGAATAATATTCCCCCTTAATTAAACACAAAATGCTAGTTTAAACAAAAATATAATCATCACATCAAAATTATTAAACAAGGCATAGATGGCATAATTTTCATTGAATCCACATAAATCACGTTTCAAGTAGTTCCAAAACAAAAAACAAAAAAACAAAGAAAAAAAGTGAAAATAAAAACTAGATATCTAAGGCTTCGGAGGAGGCGGTAGATGATACGATGCGTCAAATCGGGTGTAGAAGTCATTGAGTTAAGCTTACATAGCATCCTGACGAGCAAGCACTTGATGGAGTAATCCGGCTAGCCCGTTGATGGATGATGTGAGTGAGTCGATGCAATCGTTCAGGAGATTGAAGTGATCATCGGTAAATGTAAAACCACCGGTGGAAGGAGGAACACTAGAACCCAAAATATCATGAGGGGGATTCGAAACGTGTGTTACATCAACATCATCATTGTCCTCATCTCCGTTAAAAGGTAGAGTCGAAGGACCCGAAGTGGGTGTAAGCCACCCATTGACCATGCTCTTTAACAATTTTCATACGATTGAGAGTTTGGATATTGATGGCATAGGTGTCATGGAGTGAAACGGAGGTCTCACCATGCAAAGGAATTTCAAAATGTTAAAAAAAATTTAGTAATAAGCATGTCATAAGATAAAACTTTGACGTGTCGAGTGGAATGGACAAGTTTCATGAGACCGATTGCAATGGTTGGAAAGTCTAATTTCCGCCCAACTAGAAAGGAATCAAAAATGAAGAGATTGAAATTATTTAATTCGTCCCCGATGACCCTTTCGAGGAAAAATGACATGTACAATGATATTTTGCAAAATTTTACATGGAAGAGTGAGTTGATTGGCACTAAGTTTGGTGATATTTTTGATGTTTTCCCCCGTAACACTACAGCATGCCTCAGTAGGATTATCTCTCTCCAAAGCAGGATGAGTTTTATGAAGGATTTGGTTTTCACACACCTCGAGCTCGAGAATTTCTCATATGAGGGTTTTGGGATGGAAATGCAGGTGTTTCTAAGTAAACAAGAAATTTCATCGACCTAGGAGTGATAACCATGTTTTTGTAAAATTCTTGCATGAGACGGGGATATGCATTTTCCTGTAAAGTGGCAATCGACACTCAATCCATGTTTTCAAAGTATTCTTCTATGTGAAATGTTGGTGCTTCAATGATAAAGTTGGCAAAATCAATATTCTTACCTATTAGAAATGGAGGATCCCGCCTAACGATAGTCTTCATATGCTTTCCTGATCGACCAGACATGATGAAAAATAGAGATTAAAAAAAAAGATAGAAATCAAACCTAAGGTTTGAAAATACTCAAAAATGTGAGAGAGAAAATTAGTGATTTTAATAAAATTGGAGGAGAAGATAGGTTTTTTGATTTGGGAGAGTGAAATGATGAATTGAGTGGGTGAATATGAGGTGGATGCACACAGTGGAGAATGAAGAGAAGAGAGAAAATAAGGAAGAAATGGTTTTGAATTGCGATTAAAAACCTGGAATTATGTAGATCCAGACGTCCACTATACAGACCCGGACGTCCGCATGGAAAAGTCCTAAATTTTCTATCAATCTAGAGAGCTTAATCCAGACGTCTTCATGGTTGTCTTATTCCTCATCCGGACGTTTGCATCATAGTTTTAATAAAATTTCGAGCTTCATGATGAAATGACATAAAATCAACAATTTTATCAACAGATAGGCACATTAGCCACATATTTCAATTTCATCTAAAATACCCAAGCCTCTTCGAATATTCGAAAATCTATCAAGATCTAGAGGTTTAGTAAAAATATCGGTCAATTGATTTTCGGTGTTTACAAATTCTAACACAATATCTCCTTTTGTGCATGATCTCGTAAAAAGTGGTGTTTAATTTCAATATGCTTTGTTTGAGAATGCAAGACGAAATTTTTTAAAGCTTTATAGTGCTCGTGTTATCACACATAATAGGTATATGGTCAAAAGTTAAGTGATAATCATTAAGTGTTAGTTTCATTCATAGAACTTGTGCACAACAACTAGCGACCGAGATATATTTGGTTTTGGCGGTAGACAATACAATGAAATTTTATTTCTTACTAAATCATGACACATGTGCAAAGCCTAGAAAATAACATGTTCTGTTAGTGCTTTTCGGATCAATTGTGCAACCATCCCAATCAACATTCGAATAGCAAGTAGGTCAATGTGAGTGCCCTTTAGATACCAAAGACCTAGAGTTCTTGTGCCACTAAGATATCTAAAAATTCGTTTTACAGTACTAAGATAAAATTATTTGGAATTAGATTGAAATCTAGCACATAAGCACACACTAAGCATAATATCGGATCTACTTGCGGTTAAGTAAAGAAGAGATCCTATCATACTTTGATATTTTGTTACTTCAACGGAAGTGCCTTTGTCATCTTTGTCTAATTTTACGGATGAACTCATCGGAGTGTTCATTGGCTTTAATTCCTCCATATTGAACATTTTGAGCATATCTAATACATACTTATTTTGACTAATAAATATTCCATCATTAGTTCACTTAATTTGAAGTCCAAGGAAGAATTTAAGTTCTCACATCATACTCATTTCAAATTCAATGCTCATGCATTTTGAAAATTCTTCACAAAGCCAAATATTAGTTGCACCAAATATAATATCATCAATATAAGTTTGAATAACAATCATATCATTCTTTTAAGTTTTGACGAAAAGAGTAGTATCCGCTTGATGTCGAGTGAATTCTTTAAGGCAAGCAAATGCAAGAAGCATGTGAATGGATTCTAATCTAGCAATCGACACAAATTATTCCTCAAAATCAATACCTTCTTCTTGATTGTAACCTTGAACTACTAATATAACCTTGTTACGCACAATTATCTCATTCTCATCATGTTTATTTCTAAAAACCCATTTTGCGCCAATGACAGTTTGATCATTTGGTCTAGTGACTAAATCTCAAACATAGTTTATTTCAAATTAATTTAGTTCTCCTTGCACAGCTAGAATCCAAAATTCATCAAACTCGTCCTCTTTAAAATCTCTTGGTTCAATTTGAGAAATAAATGCACAACTATGAAATTGATTTCTAGTAGAAGCTCTAGTAGTAATACCTTTAGATGGATCTCCAATATTAAGTTTCTTTGGGTAAGAGGAAACAAACATCAATTCCTTAGGTAGAGCTGGATCACTTTCGGTAGATTTTACTACATCATGTTGATTATTTGCTTCTTTCTCGTGATTGTCTCCAAGATATTTAGGATCATCCTTGTTTTGATATTGGATATTCATTTGCTCGAATGGAATTTTCAATCCTACATCATAAGCAATATCTCTCTCCTGATGAAGAAAATTAGATTCATCAAAGGTAATATACATAGATTCTTAACCGACTAGAGTCCTTTTATTAAAGACTCTATAAGCTTTGCTTGTCGACAAATATCCTAGAAAAATTCCAAACATCGGATTTTGAATTAAATTTTTCCAGAATTTCTTTTGTGTTCAAAATGAAACATTTGCAACAAAATTTTTTGAAATAACCTATGTTTGGAACTCTATTTTTCCAAAGTTCATAGGGAGTTTTTGTTTTCTTCTGACTAACAAGAACTCTATTAATGATGTAGCAAGTTGTGTTAATGGCTTTGGCCCAGAAATATTTGGGTAGGCTATTTTCATTAAGCATAGTCCTAACCATTTCTTGCAATATATGATTCTTCCTTTCTACTACACCATTTTGTTGAGGAGTTCTAGGAGTCGGGAAATTATATTCATATCCATTTTTGCCACAAAAATTATCAAATGCGATATTGTCAAATTCTCCACCGTGATCACTTCCAATAGTTGTAATTGTGTATCCCTTTTCGTTTTGAACATTTTTACAAAAATGTTTCAAAGCATTCAAGGCTTCATCCTTTAGGTTCAAAAATAGAATCCAAGTATATCTAAAAAGGTTATCGACAATGACGAAAATATAATATTTACCGCCTACGCTAGCGGTTCTAGATAGTCCAAAAAGATAAATGTGGAGAAGTTGTAGAGGTTTTGTAGATGAAGAGTGTAATTTAGGTTTAAAATAACTTTTCACTTGTTTCCCAAATTGACAAGCGTCACAAATCTTATTTTACTCAAATTTTAAATTTGGCAATTCTTTGACAAAATAATTTTTGGAAATTTTTTAGAGAGGATACATGCTAACATGACCTAATCTCTAATGCCATAACCAAGTATCCTCTATTAAGTTTGATAAACATTTTTCATTACTTTCAAATTCGATGATATAAATATCTTTACTTCGACTTTCTATAAACGACACTTCTTTTGATTTAGCATCCTTAATAAGACACTGGGAAACCAAATTTTATATAACATTTATCACATAATTGACNGAAACCAAATTTTATATAACATTTATCACATAATTGACTAATACTAAGCAAATTATATTTGAGATTATCTACTAATAAAACATTTTCTATTGAAGGAAATCAATGATTACCTATGTTTCCAATTTCAATATTTTTCCTTTTACATTGTCTCCAAATGTGACATGACCTTCATCCTTCTTTTTAAAATTTGATAGTAATGTATTATCTATGATCAAGTGCTTTAAGCATCCACTATCCAAGAACCATTTGCTTTTTATCTTCTTTGGTATTACAAAGATAATTTAATTTTTGATATTTGGTACACATACAAGCTTGGGTCATTGGTAGTTAATTTTAGTGGATTCTTTAATCCACTTGTTTTTGCTTTCAAAGTGTAACCTCTTTTTGGTTAGACAATTAAAGACAACATGTCCATATTTATTGCAAAAACTACAAGTAGTGATTGGAAAAGAGGCATTTGATGCTTTCACAAATAAATTTTTGAAGGATTTTTGTTTCAAAAAGGGTTTACCCAATTCCTCCTTTATCAAAAACACATTTTTGATCATCAAGTATTAAGCTAAAATTCTTCTTACCTTGAGTGAATTTGTAAACAATCTTGGTCAAATCTTCAAATTTTTCTTTTAAAGAATAATTTTCTTTAATCAAATAATCATAATCTTTTTGAGTTTCAAAAATATTCTTCATTTCATTTTTTAACAAGGAGTGTTTATTTTTGAGAATGAAGTAATTAAAGGCAAGTTTTTCAAATTACTCAAGAATTTCATCATAGGAAGTAGATAAATCATCATATGAACATTTTTCAATAAGATTTACCTCATTTTTCAAATTTCTTTTCTTGTTTGGGCATTCAATTCTCTTGTCCAGGTTTGTCACAATCATAGTAAATGATTTTCTTGCTTCTTTCTTCACAATTTTCTTCTTTCTTTTGAAACCTCCGATTATTGCGAAGGCCACTCTATTTCTTAACAAGAAGAACTCGATCATCAATCATGTTTTCACTTGTATTTCTTCCTTCAATTGCCGATTTTAAAGCTATTTGGCGCTTATGAGGCTCATTTGATTCTTCTTTGTTTTTCCTCATTTTTTCCTAAGTTTCGACGTTGTTGGGATCATAAGTCATCAAGGTACGATAAAGCTCTTCCAATGAATATGAGTTGACGTCTTTGGTATTCTCTATCAACATCCTTAATGAGTTTCAATCTTCCAATTGTGACATAAGCATTTTGCTTACAAGCTCACCATTAGTAATTTTACGATTGAAGCCTTTAAGGCCATTAACAATATCAGTAAAACGAGTAATCATATCGACAATAGATTTATCTTGTTTCATGAAGAAAAACTCAAATTCTTTAACCAAAAGATCAATTTTGGTTCCCTTCCCTTTACTCGTACCAACATGAGTGGCTTCTAATTCATGCCAAATATCATATACGGAATCACATATGTTAATACGATTAAATTCATTTCTACCTAAAGCACAATAAAGTAGATTTTTTGCTCTAGCATTTAAAGATAAATTTCTTTTATCATCTTCATCATACTCCTCTATAGGTTTTGCAATGATTCGATCGGGCGTCAACTTTAATCATCTTTGTAAGTATATAAGGACCATATTCAATGACTTCTCAAATATTATAACCTATGGTTTGAATATCTTAACTTTCCATTAATTATAATATGTGTCATCAAAGAAGGAAGGACGATTTGTAAAATGACCCTCAATGTTTTGAAGATTATTGTTAGTTATTGGATTAATATCTTAATTAGATTATCTGTGCAATTTCCTCTTCTTATTATTATTTATTTTTTTAACTTAGACCTATGGCTTAATCCTTGAGGTCCAACTCCAAAGTTATAGGAGAACGGCACCACGAAATCAACAATTAGCTTTTACTTTTCGTACATTATGCCAAAGAAAAGTTGAAATGGCAATTTTTCAAAGTCTCTTCCCTCCAAGTAGTGAGCAATTCAGGGTTAATTACCCCATTAGTTACTGAACTTTGGCCAAAGTTTCCAATAAGTCACTGAACTTTAAAAACTACTTGATTCGTCACTGAACTTTCAAAAAACCACCTCATTGGTCACTGAACTTTAACAATCACCCCATTGGTCACTGAACTTTGCGAAAAGTTTTCCAAATGGTCACTGGGTTAGTGACCTCGGTGACTAATCAAGTAGTTTGTAAAGTTGAGTGACTTGGTGAAAACTTTGGCCAAAGTTCAGTGACTAATGGGGTAATTAACCCGAGCACTTCATAATGATACAAGTCCTTGTTTGTCTTTCATTCTTACAAAATTCTTTTTTTTTTTTTACATACTTATTTTCAACCACATATTCACCTAATAAAATATTTTACATGTAAAAACAAAATTTTTTCTTACTTTTTAACCTCACATTATCCAAAAATTCACTATTTAAAACAGTAATTTTTCCAGAAAAATGGCCACCAAACAGGGGCCAACCTGTTTTCTCAGAAAAATAATATTATGCTGAACCACCTCATTTTATTTATATCTATATATCTTTAATGTTTAACATGGATAAACCAGCAATGAGGATGGGGTGAACATCTATTGTGCCAATACAGAAATATAGTAATCCTTGGACTCAGACCAACTAACTAAATATTGTTTATGTATTAAACTCGCTTAACATTAATTCTTGGAGCACGTTTGCGAGCTTCCAACAACTTCTCTTTGGCTGCAGGGACGAGAAAATACAAATAAGATCCCACTGAAAACTGCAATTAAAAAACACAAAGGGCTAGCTGTCAGTATTGGCCAACTCAGGCAGTTACCAGTTTTCTCTTCTTCTCGCTTTTTAGCAGCATCTGCTCTCTTTTGTCGTACAAGGGCTAAACGCTCTGAAAGGTTAAAAATATCGATCAATCAATGGGGAAATCAATATTGTGTCTCTATTAGAAAGATGAGAACTTAAGACAGGCTGTTCCATTATACATTTTATTTTGTTGGGGATGGGTTAAACACATAATAAAAGCTAAGAAACGAAGTCCTGGAGCAGATTCAACTATGTTACCTAAATCTTTCCGTGCCTGTTCTGTCTTTCCTTGTTCTTGCAGCTTCATGTACCTTTCATGAGCTTTCTTTCTTTCAATCTCCTCTCTGCAAACAATGACAGAACAAAGATGAAGTAGTGAATACTATGGATACAGAACAGTCAGCAGAAAAAAGAGAACACCACGGAAAGGTCAATGAGACCAACTCATTCAAAGTGGTTAACCATAGAACTTTGCGCCACACTACATTACAGTTGAAGTTGCACATATTTTTCAGTCAAAGACTAGTTTATCTTTCAAAGAATTAATGGTTTTCTTAAAAAATAAAAATTTATAATGTCTACATTAAAAGCTTCATGCAACTTATATCATTTCTTTCCTGCCAATGGTCCTCAAGAATGAACTCATAAACAAAATATGAAAGTCATCAACCATCTGGTAACCAGCAAACAACGTCGAGCAAATTTAAGCACATAACGAGTTGCCAGCTCTATCAAAGCGTACATGGAGATGCCGGTAAATTGCAACCAGAAGCATGCAAGAATAGTTCACCAAGATATATGCTATCCACCTCTACAGTGGATTGTCACTGTGGGAGGGAATATAATAAGCTCACTGCAAAATCAACACAATAGAAGTCTAGCATCCCCAAATAAATAAAAAGCATTGACATCAAGAAAAGTGGATGCTACCATTTATAAGAAACAGGAAATAATAGAAAGATATGCGGGCAAGCATTCAAGACTTGAATTGGACCTTTCCAGTTTTCTTCTTCTGATCTTATTATACATGTTATATTGTGCCAACAAGAAAAGGGAAGGAAAAAGGAAGGAAAAGAAGACCATTTCTCAATCATTTCCAGTCACATCCAATGCCAAGAAATAAGTATTCACAAACCTTTCACGCCTAGAAAGCTCAGTGCTTTTCTCCATCTGACAAATACAAGGATCATTCAGTAAACGAAAAACACTACAAACTACTAATTGAACAAATAAACTTATATGAGAATATTACATTGATATCTCGCGCTTTCACGTTCTTTGGTTTTGCCAAATTTGGATTTTCAACCTGAATGATACCCTGAGTGCCTTTCTGCTTCTGTGTACATCATTGACAAAAAAGAGAACAAATGTTTATTTATCTAGACATTTCATTAAAAGACAACAGTATTAAGACACCTCGGAATGCACTACTCAAAAACCCTCTACACTGAATATGACATGAAAAATGCAATGAGCCATATTTTACTGACTTCAGTTTCAGCTTCATCCTCAGACAGCCCTTCTGATTCTTCCTCAGATCTCTCCTCTTCTTCCAGCTCAGCTTCTTCCTGATACACAACATAGATAAAACACATCTGAAACGAAAGGAAATACGATTGTATGGAAATCAGAACTATACTTGATCATCTAAGATCCAGTAACTGACTGGGTCCACTAGTGGAAAAAGAGAGAAAAAAGGAAGAAAAGAAACATTAATCAAGTAATATATTCAAATACCATTTTCTATTGGTGCTATCAGTGGCCAACATGACACCCACTCCCTCACCAATATCCATAAAACACTTCTGGATATTCACTTCTTAAGTTTCAAAAGGTGCAGAATAGCTATGGGTCAAAGATGCCAATTTCTCATGTTTCATTAGCTTGTTTAAGAAGCTGCCATACATTTTCATCTCATCATATTGCATAAAATTACTGAATCAAGTCACTTTCACCATTCATAAACTTAAAACCACAAAAAATTGCGACTGTTCCAACACACATTTGAAACATAATAATATATAAATAGATACAGAACACGAAGTTGAAACTAAGATCATTAGCTTCTAAAACAATAACACGTCTATGGAAATATCATAGGGTGCAAAGTTAAAAGGAAAATAGTTTACCATCTTAAACATACGAGGACGAGAAGCACAGGTACCAGCCACTGAATCATCCAGAAAAAGGAAAGTTTTGAGTCAAGGAAAATATCAAACACATTACTGCCAAACTAGACAATAAAAGTAAACGATCCCTCCCCTCCATCTCTCTTTCACCCAGCGCTGCAGCTGCTTCGCATTAACTTCATATATTTTTGCTTTCTAAACACATAATTTGAACTTCATATTTTCTTGCTTTCTAAACACATAAATTTATAGTAAAACCAAGTTTGTGTCATTCTACTTTTGGAGGTAACACATTTCACATGTATCCAAGAAGATATCAATCAGAAATTGTTTATAAATCTTCATATATCAGCAATTCAAGGAAAAGAAGTATTAAATATTCAAAGATTTACTTTCTTAAGTAGGAACATTTAAAGAATATGCCTCAACAACACGTGAATCCAAGTATGCGCGAATAGCCACTTTAATTAACAACATTAGTTCATATTACTTATGGTTAGCATTCAAAAATTTCCAAGGAAAAGTAAGAAATGAATTCATTTAACATGTCAAAATGTATCTAATTGCATGTAACTTTGAGTTAGAGTTGTTGGTCAAAGTTCGTTTTCCATGACAACGTTTCAAATAACGAAAAAAGGAAACCTTTTAGATGTCTTCTCGAAGGGGTTCCAAAATGCAATGGTGAATTTGTAAAATTTTAGAAAAAAAACATAATGCTTTGCTTGTAAAACAGATATTCTATTCCCATATATTGAAAATATATATTTTTATATGAAAATCTTTTCCTAGAATTGTGTGCTTCATTAAATAATTTAAAGTTAATTAACTCCATGGAATTTCTTTTCACCCCACTAAAACGGAAATGTTCCAAGTTTTTTAGGGAAACCTATCAGGACTCTGAACCAGGCTTGGCTTAAAATTGCAACCAAATTTTTTTTACAAAAAATCCAATCCAAGTCTGGAGGAAAAATTTTCGAATCCAAATTCTAGCGTGTTGATCTTATGCTGAGACCAGAGGCAGTAAACACAATTTCAAAAAATAAAAAAAAAATAAAAAGATACAATAGTGCATAGAAATCATCTGCAAGAATTAAGCGAAAATCAACATTGAAGCACCAAAACCCACTAAGAAAATTGACAATACAAAATCCCTCACTTTCCACAAAGATCCCAATCCCGCCATAAACACTGATACTAATCCAATTTCATCTCAAAACAAACAAGAAAAGTTCGAAAAAAACAGCTATACAAATACATACACGGATACATGCCAACTATTATAGACAAAAACAGGGAAGGAAGGAAACACCAAAACATACTCATCTGCTCAGGAGTCGAGAACTGGCGACGGCCAGTGGGCTTGCCCTTGAACTTTCCTCTTCCCATTTCAGTGCGTGTGTGAGAGAAAAATGGCCCATTTCAAGAAAGAAGCAGATTCTAATACGATTGTTTGGAGAGCAAATTGTTTGGAATACGATTCTCCTTTTTCTTAAAAAGAAACTCTAATTGGAAGTGTCTATATTGTAAAGAGAGCGAATGTTTCTACAGTGTCTGTTCGAATGACAATAGAATAAAAAGGGAATCCACTTTTTGGAGTAATATTATCCAATCAATTGACATCCTATTCGTTACGCATTATTTAAAATTTATTTTCAATTATATATTTTTTCGACAAAATATTTTTGACAGTAGATTCATAGTTTTTCCTTCTTTTTTACAAGACATTTATCAAAATATTACTTTTCACAAGATGTATTCTAAAAAAAATACATCAAATAGACTCTAAAAGTCTTTTAAATATGAGATAATTAATTGACAACTAGACTACTAAGCATCGATGAGACTGAATAGCATTATTCAACTTTTTCAGGGTGTTGGATGAGAAATACATCAGTGTGACATTCTATATGAACATATAGTTTGTGCATTCAAACCACAACAATGCGGACCTTGAATCATTCAAATTATGTCATGTGGGGCAACAAGTAAGTCTAGCATCGAAAATAATCTCTTTTTCATGAATTTCATATTTCTTTCAGATTTATGCAAAGGATTATTGTCTATGTTATAGACTTCTAAACATCGATGGGCATGAATATCGTTATGCAACTTTTTGAGGGTGTTGGACAAGTAATACATATGCGTGACATTGTATATGAACATGTAATTTGTGCACTCAAACCACGAAAATGCCAACCCTGAACTACTCAAATTATATCGTGTCAAACAACAAGCAAGTCTAGCGTCGAAAATATTCTCTTTTTTCGTGGCTTTCATATTTCTTTAGGATTTATGCACAAGTTATTGTCTTTGTTATTTCATTTTAACTTTTGAATGAAGTGATTTCAAAAATTGGAAACCCTATTTCGGCTTTTTTATTCTTATTGTAATAAAGAGTCTCCAGATTTCTTTCAGAAATGGCGAATTTTTCATTTCTATCTAGCCCCTAAAGGCTTTATGTTAAGAAAGGTTCTTTTGCACAAAAGTTGGCCAAAGATTCTCTTGCAAAAACAATAGCTATGTCTTTTCTGATGAGAAAGATAATATACAAGCGTTATATTATTTTTTTTTAGAAAGATAATGCACAAGTGTTACATTATTTCTTTTCAAGTCACCGTAGACTGACAATCAGTGGTGGAGCCGCACTCGGCGAGAGGGCGCGACCGCGCGTGCTAGCTCTGCCGAAATTTTCAGTAGCAACTGGCGTCGGGTGTCACTCCAGTCTTACAGTTGCAGAGGGAGAATAGAGAAAGAAACAAAGGAAGATGACTGAAAATCTGGATTTTTAAATTTTTTTGGCCCTTTTGTTTGGGTTGATGACATGTGCCTCTTTTCTTTAATAACATTAGGCCCAAATCTTGGATATATCATATGTATTATATTCATTACTTCCAATACCCACAACAAATGGTCCAAATCAATTAATTGTAAAGGCAAACTCTTCCACCTGTCGTTGCCCTGCGATTTGTGCGAACTGCAAAGTTAAGTTTGATGCTATTTGTTGCCGTCGACGATCGACGAGCGAGGAGTCGCCATCGACGCTTTCAAATCTCTGGTCTCAGACTGTGTAGTGAGCGCCTTTCTTTTTCTTTCTTTCTTTCTTTCTTTCTTTTTTTGGTTTTTGTTCTGTGTTCTTTCATCCATGCTATTAATCACATAATTCATTTTTTTATTTATTATTTATGAGTTATAATTTATGTTTTATGAGTTATGATTGAGAAATAAGAATTGTGATTTATGATAAATAATTTATGTTTTATGAGTTTTGATTTGTGAAAAAACTTAATGTTTAGAAAATTAGGATAAGTGAAAAAAAAAATATTGGAAAAGATATGTGTTAAATTCAACCATGTGTTCTCTGTTTTTTAATCAATTTTAATTGAAAAATAAATTGGAGCATTTTAATATTATTAAATTAAATTTTAATAAATGACATCGTTATTACGATAATTGATTGTCGACGGTCAATGGTCAACGATCAAGATCCGTCCTAACTAAACTCTGATCATGGATTCGCCACTGCTGGCAATTAACAATTATTTGTTCGTAACTTTTCGATGATATAAGTTATTGACTAATGATTATCGATGACAAATTAAAGAAACATTAATGACATGTCAAGTAGTGATCGATAATAATATTCAACCGTAATAATTTTTTAGTAGTTCGTTATTGAACATCGACTCGTGATGAACTTCTAATCATCAACAATTAATCAACAAACAATTTTGGGTGAGTTTGTTAAATAACCTAGTCAAACAATGTATTTGGTTAAATAACCTTATTCCAATGTTTGTTGGTCAAATAACCTTCAATTACAAAATACAATAAACAAATAATATCAAATGT
Organism: Fraxinus platypoda; assembly: GCA_903798405.1. Lineage (NCBI taxonomy): Eukaryota > Viridiplantae > Streptophyta > Magnoliopsida > Lamiales > Oleaceae > Fraxinus > Fraxinus platypoda. The sequence continues at coordinate 163 of CAIGRT010045337.1, read as the reverse complement.
CCAAAACACCCCCCCCCCCCCCCCCCCATTCAATCCAATCAAATTCCTCAATTCATTTTCAAATCGCATCAACGTGCTCTCTCTATGCTTGCCACCCTAAAATCATATTATTCATTATATTCTTCACCTATCTTCATTAACATTTTGAGCATTTGAACAAGAA
>CAIGRT010045321.1:0-13409 GCA_903798405.1 Fraxinus platypoda | reverse complement strand
CACTTTTTATATATAGAGATAGAGATAGAGATATATATATATATATATATTAAAATGAGTCGGCTCGTATCATTTGGGTTCATGGACGACTCGGCTCGTGAAGCCTACGAGCCCAATTGCCACCTCTAACTGTGCCAGCAATTCTTGATCATCATCAAGAGATTTTTGAAGTGGTGGCAATGGAACAACTCTTAGCTTTTTGGTTAAGGCTTGTCCAGGGATTAAAGGGATCAATTTTGATCTTCCTCATGTAGTGTCTGTTGCTTTCACATTATGATGGAGTTGAGCACGTTGGGGGCAATATGTTTGAGAATGTGCCGAAGGCTGATGCTGTTTTTCTCATGATATGCTTAGTTAGTTTTCGATTTTTTTTTTCATTTAGAGACGGAATAGATTTATTTATTTTATATTTGTTTTCAACAAGTTTTATATGTTTGGAACGATGAAAAGTCTACAGACATTTTAAAAATGTGCAAACAAGTTATCGCATTGAACACTAGAAAATTGATAATCGTGGAGGTTGTAGTTGACAAGAAAAATATTTTATTTTATTTGTAATTGAAGCCTATCAGTAAGAGCGTGAAGTATTATGCCAAAAATGTATTCCAATAAGAATAAAGTAATTCTGATTGCCTCCAATGCATACAAGTTTACGTATAAGTTGTGAAGTATACGCAGACAATAAAGAATAATTGTGAAACAAGTTTACAACCGATACTGCAGTCATGACTTAGAAAGCATAATCAAAGAAGTGAATTGTCCCACACCGGTGGATACATAAACTAAAGAGGTTAGAATTAGCAATAAAAATGCACATGGACTCCCAACCAAAATCATCTTTGCGCTTGGGGCAATGACGCAGCTAGTGAGGTTCTAACCGAGGCGCGTCTATTGCTGGTTGAAAACTATTTCCAAACCCCCTCTTCGGCCTGGGTTTGCCCCTGGCCGTCGAGAATTTCTGGAAAGGGCTCCCTTAACAGGGAAAAGCCCTACAATCCTCAGTTTTAAACACTTTATGTATTGCAATTTTTGCTTTGAATCCTTGGAATCAGATTATTTATGAATTTACTCTGTTTCGTTGGTTGCTACAGTAATATAATTACGTTGTTCTTGCTGTGCCACTCTGTTGGGCGTGTGCTAACTTTGAATGCAGTGCTTCACTGGCCTTATTCAATTTCAGCTCCAGACGTAGTGCGCAGTTTGTTTATGAAAATCGATTTTTCTCGACACTGAAACCCATGCAGACACTCCGGAAATCCGTACACTTAATAAGAAGATTATTACACAGTTAAACCGCAGTGGTCGACTAGAAGATGCAAGAACATTTTTGATGAATTATCACGAAGGAACACTGTAACATGGAACTCAATGTTGAGAGGGTTTATCCAGAGTCGAGAAATTGTTAAAGCACGGAAACTATTTGATGAAATGTCTAAAAGGGATGTGATGTCGTGGGATATGACGCTGTCAGGGTATGTGTCGTGCCGTGGATGGAGGCATGTAGAAGAGGGTACGTACTTGTTTTGATAAAATCCTTCAGGGTATGTGTCGTGCTGTGGATGGAGGAATGTAGAAGAAGATAGGTACTTGTTTGATAAACTGCCCGATGGATTTGTTTGATAGGAATGTGATCGCTTGAAACACAATTACTGGGTTCTTTCACAATGGAGATGTGAAGGGAGCTATAGTGTTTTTAAGAGGATGCCAAAACGAGATGCAGCTTCTCTTAGTGCCTTTTCCTTGTTTTGGTTCAAAATGACGAACTTGATGAAACTGCTAATTGGCAACTGGGGATGCAACTTCATCAATTTCTCACAAAGGTTGTGATACCAAACATTCCATTAAATAATTCTCTAATTACCATGTATGCAAGATGTGGGGACAATAATTGAAGCAAATATTGTCTTTGATAAGATGAAATTTCAGAAGGATGATCTCTTGGAACGCTATGATAGGAGCTCATAGGTTTGCGGAGGCGGCCCTGGAACTCTTTGAGTCAATGAAGCAAATTGGAGCGAGACCAACTTATATCACATTCATATCAGTTCTCAGTGCATGTGCTCATGCTGGTCTAGTGGAACAAAGGCAGGTCACGTCTTAGATCCATGATTAGTGATTTTTGTGTTGAACCAAGTGTTGAACATTTTGGCTCCCTTGTGGATATTGTCAGTCCGTTTGGACAGGTTGAGGAGGCCATGGATGTTATTCGTGGCATGCCAATTGAGCCCGACAACGCTATGTGGGGAGCTTTGTTGGCACTTGAAGAGTGCGCAACAATGTGGATTTGGTGAGAGTTGCAGCGGAAGCATTAATGACATTGAAACCAGAAAGCCAGGGCACGTCTTGCTGTATTATAATAAGTATGCTGAATCTGGGAGATGGGATGATGCAAACAAAATCAGAATGCTGATCAACAAAAATAATATTAAAAAGGTACACGGTTTTAGCCGGGTATATTCCACTTGTTCATAATATTTGTGCTCCGTAAGAAAGTTATAATAATTGGAGCTAAGGTTTTGTGGGAGGTCAGGTCTTACTAAAATATCACATAGATGCAGTTAGGCTGCTGGTAAGACTCGTTAAACCTTTTTTCTCATAGGTGAGAGGTGTTTCACTTCATGGTCTTAAATATTATGAGTATTTAAATCAGTAATCAGATAATGTTCTTATTGATGAAAACAGCCACTCACAGAAAGAGAATTTCCGACTGGTGACAATCAAGATAGAAGTATAAAATGATTTTTTTAGGAATGCGCATGATTTCAAATGATGTGTTGACGTAGAAAAATGAGGAAACACTTCTCTAATCAACTTTACACGAATTATAAAGTGGTAACTTGCTTTAAATAATTGCCTTGAGTTAGGAGTAAAAAGAAAGTGCGAACTAAGCGTGCTTGCTTTTTGAGAGTTTGTGTCCCATTGGTGGGAAATGAACCCTTTTCATAGGCAAGCATGGCTAGAGGAACTGCCATAGTCTTGTCAAGTTACAATGTTTTCTGCTTGGGAAGAGTGCGGTGGTGGCTCCGGCTGGCTATGATTGGTTGATAAGGGCGTCCGCGGTGGCATGATGATGGCCCATAGCCTAGGCTGTCTTAATCAACGCTCCTATCGGTGGGTGCTGCCCTATCGGTGGGTTCGGGTGAAGCAGCTGTCATGGGGGGCAAGTCACTCGATTGAAAATGATCTCTTTTAGCTTAACTTGTTTACTTTGTTAGGCTCTTCATTAAGCATGTCCAATCTCAGTTCTTTAGTTCGGTCTTATCCGATCTAGGTAGTTCAGATTTATGCCACTGAAGATCTCTGATCCAACTTAAGTGGGCCTGTTTAAATCTGACATGGGAGTTCAGCTCGGTACACGTGTTCATTTTGAGTTAGGGTGGCAACAATATGCATTATTGCAAAAGTGACCAAACTTCATGTCTTGCTTATGTTTTGAATAATCAAAGCATAAGATAAGCAGTATTTTTGGGGTGTTCTTCAATAGTTTATAATGTTTGAAAATATGTTGCAATCCTTGGCAGTATTTTCTCTAACTCTTCTGTTTGAATTACTTAACACATTGCATATTTCTACAATTTGTGCTTCGTGTACCTTCCAACTGTCTCAGAGGGTGTTTGATAATATTGATCAGCATTTGAATGAACTAGCTATTTCTAGTTCACCAAGAAATTCATCCACAGGTTTGGTAGATGAAACCTTTAAGTCTTCACCCTCATGGATTGCATTTTCCAGCTTCTCTTTCAGTATTTGGGCCTCTCTTCTTATTCCCACACCTTTTCCAGTCATTCCAATTACTGTCCTTATCACTTCTGAGATAAGTTCATGCCCGGTAACCTCAATGTTTTTCCCATTTCTCAACTCTAGACAGACGCCTCTTTTTTCCCAGCATATGGGAGTTGAGAAATTGTTCTCCACTCATTGGTCATCCAATTATTGGTATGCTTCGACACATACTTTCTGGTAAGGAATTCCAACCGCAGTGGCTGAGGAAAGCACCGATGGATTCTTGTGATAAAATATGGTTTTGTGGAGCCAATTTGTGTATCAGTAATCCTTGATTCTGTTTCTTCATCAGTTCCTCAAAACCATCAGCAACCATTCAGTTCTGAATTCTTGTGTCAAGCTAAAACCAGTTGGTGGTCTAGCAACCCGAATAAATGCTTTGCCACTGGTTTCCAGCTCTAGAGCCAGTTCTTTCATCTGTGAAGTCGAGATACTGCAAATCGATCGAAAAAACACATGAAGAACTGAAGTAGGGGGATGAAGATTGAGCCATTCAGTGTACTAGTCGGCATTGCATTGTTGGTGTCCTTCCCTCCATCACAGAAAAGGAAGCTGGTCCAACACTCCATACTGGCGTTCCACCAGTTTTCTTTCTAATATATTCCAAACCAATGCCCTCCAATTCCTGTATGGTGTTCAATAAGATCGCATCAGTGGATAACAATGAGAGAATTGTCTCTGGCGGAAGAATAACCAAAAACTTGCAGCTTCCACGTATTTGAGGTCAACGTGAATTCGTGATTGACAAATTTTGTGGAAGCTTCAGGTAAGTCAGGAATGGAAATCTCATCAACATCTATCCTCCACTAGGAACGAGTTCAGAGAAATCAAGAAGTAAAGGGCCATGCTGTATGCCCGCCCCGGCAATGAACACAGTGGAAAATTCCAAGTTCTTTGGCAACTTTGGCTGTCCATCTCAGGAGCGTATCAGAGATTGGAAAAAAGTACAAATTCGAAGAGAATTTCTCGATAGAAATTTGGAAACTATGGTGGACCGGTATTAAGATTAATTTGTCCACATATGATTGTAGTTGTTGGTGGGGCCATCTCGACAAATAACGAAGACAAAGGTTGGCTTGGTTTATGGTTCAACTTCTCCATTGTCTCACTCTTATGGTAAGTGATATATTCCTCTGGTAGATAGCCAAGCCAGAAGAAAGATGACAGTACGAAGCTTTAAAAATACACAACATTACAAAGAATTGCATACAAACCTAATATCTCCATCTTTAATACTTGCCTCGAAAGAGAAATTTTACACCATCAAAAGTTCACTGGTGCAAGTTTTAAGAACATAGCATTCATGAAACATTTGGAAATTACATATTGAGACTCATCAATGGAAGTTACATTCCACCACCTGAAATTTCAGTGTATTCTAGATTAGACGTATACAATTTCCCAAAAGAGAGGAATTAGTGCCTAATGACTACACATGATTCTTGTTCTTTTGATCTTTATTCTACTTCACTTGGCTGTGAATGCATCTAAGGCTACCCTGCTGTGAACCTTTCAGACAATGCTTTAGGCCTCGGTGCTGTCCCTGTTACTGGCTTTTTCTCTCGGAATACACTTCATTGTTGTGCTCAGGAAGAAACCTATTAGCTGCAAATGGGAATATGTATTTTAGCATTGGGAGTTCGGTTAATATTTGCAACGGGGTAACCCGTCATGAATAGTCTTTGAGAGATTATTTATCGAGGTTGATTTGCCTGTTAAGTAAATATCCTTACCCAAGAGAGTCCAACACATAGGATACTGAAGCCAGGGAAATGAAAAGGAGCAGTCTCCGACAAAAACAAAGCTGTAAGAAGCATATTGTTAGGTGTAAGCTTGGAACAGAGTAGCAACCTTATTGGTGCTTGAGAACAGAAATTTTGAATCACCTGAAAGGGGACTAAAAATTAATGGAGAGATGACGTTGGCAAATGATGATATGCCCAATATGCATCCTTGAGCAACTCCCTGATAAATAACAAGAATAATGGAGAATTAATGTTAGAACGTGATTGAAACAAACTCAAGAAGTACTTGAAATCTTGAAAATCAGATAACAAATTTCAACTTTCGATTGAAATAACAACTTGCAACTTAGTACTACGATGTATAGCTAAAGGAACTCAACTAAAATCAGCCTATACCTGTTCATTGTCTCCAACTTGTTTTGATATGATGCTTCTTATCTGTATATATTACAGAAAAAATAATCATCACTTTCCGAAATCATAGTAATCAAAACAGCTGATAATAACGTAGTATGAGCTGTGTACTCACATTGGGGGTCGCCAGGAAAAGGAAAACACCAAATGAAGCAGAGGCATAAGGTACCTGCAGATCACAAAAATGATGACAGAAATTATCCATTCTGTTTGACAAATCACCAAAGCAACACAATATTTGTAGCAAGAAACTCTAAATTAAGCTGCTGCTTATTCTCCATTATGAGCGAATTATGGCATGACAGAGGCTATTTTGTAGAGCAAATATCGTCTCCAAACATTCCTTTCAAGAGACATAGTTGCTGGAACAAATAGCTTCCACAGAAACTTAAATCATGAATACTGGGTTCCAGTTTTGATTAGAGGTCATAGGATGTGCAACCTTGTTCGAGTCAATTTCATATGTTTGACATTAAATGTTCAAGGGATTTTCACACGGTAAATATATAGTTTAATGTCACTTTGGGGATAGATGAACAAACAAAAGTGAAGAGATGGATAAAAGGTGAAGACAATGTGTCAGAGCGTATTGATGAGCCATACTGAAATTTTGAATTGATTCTTCTAACCTTGCCACGCCGGGACATTTTTGTAGTGTACAAAGTGCATCAGGTAGAAGCAAGAATTAGAAATGCACGAGGGCAACATGAATATTCATGTTTGAATAGCCCAATTCTTGAAACTAATTGGCCTACTAAGCTAAATGTGAAATCTCATTGGCTTCTCAAATGGAGTGCTATGGGAATGATGTTAATAAAGAACAAAAAATTATTCAAGGTTCATTGAAGAGATTACCCAAGCAGACCATGCTATGCAGTCAAAAAACATCTGCAAAAAACCAGACAACCAGTTATTAATGTGTAACAAACAGATTAACTCTTCCCATATTACAGAAATTTATTTTAAAAAGAGAGTAATTTGATTGAAGTCACGTACATTTAGAAAACCAGCAAAGAGTCCTAAAGAAAGCAACACTTCCTCTCCTATAACAGGACCAAATATAGGCATGAAGATCACCTGCACAATTTCATAAATTTTCATAGATATTGTGTGAAACCAGATCGACACAGTGATGGCCAGAATGAGTAAAACAAGGATACAAATTTATAGGCAGTTATAATGAAAAATATCAGCAAAAAGACATTTGAAGATACATTTGATATGGTTGCTCCAATGTAGGTAATGAGCAATACATCTGCAAATTGATCTTTCATGAAGTGGAAGCGGGCCTTTAAGAAATACTGCAGAGAGAAATTAGCAACATTATCATAATATTGCTGACTACATATTTAGAAATATCATGTGCTCACCATGTACGTAATTCACGGCTCAAACCAGAAGGACCAATTTGATCGAAGCTTTTGATAGAATCATAGCGACTTAATGTACACAGAAAAATTGTATTTCCACTATTTTCGTTCTTTTCCTGCTTTTCCATGTATAATTCCAATATTAGATGTAATCTAATTATTTTTTGATTACCATGTAAGTCTGTCAACCCGCTGACGGGAAAAACCACCCAAACAGGCATTCTCCTAATTTTAAGACAATAGTTATCACTCACACCCTTATCATGTTCTTCTTCACTGACCATCATATTCTTTTTGCATATAACTGTCAAGTATGCAATGGCCAAATCCCTTAAACAATACGTAGCTTTGTCTTGGACGACACTTGTTTTTTTAGTCTTCTGTATTGGTGGACAAAAACTTATGAGCAATACTAGTGGTACATCGGGGTGTACATCACGGTGTACACTCCCCTCACATGGGTAGGGGGCCCACTTGAATATTTTATTCGAGTGGACCCCTCCATGTGAGGGNCACTTGAATATTTTATTCGAGTGGACCCCTCCATGTGAGGGGATGTAGATCTTGATGTACACTTTTTGATGTACATCTAGGATTTTTCAAAACTTATAGTTACACACAAACAACAAACAAAATCAAAAATTTTTAAGGTGATGAATAATTTCGCTTATCTGACATTGCATCTTGTCCGATAACCAAAAACACATTTACAGAGGAAAAAGTGAAGACCTGTAAGCAAGCTTCAAGTCCAGCCTCTGCGAGGCTATTGAAGAAAGCTATAGATGCTGCTAGTGAAAATGTAATGCTGCGATAAGAGGATTAAAAGTTCAATATGACCATCATCTGAAAACATCCAGCAAATTTTAAAATTACTCAGAAAAGTTCAAAAAACTAAGTGCATTCAAATAACCCCGAAAGACAAGAAAACCAATATTACTATATTTGTGAGCATGACGAAAATTAATAGTTGCCAGTAAATAAAATGAAAGTTATGTGTCTCTCATACTAAAGAAAACGATTTGAGTTTAAATGTTATACATTGTACTACGGTATAAAGAACTTCAATAAAGAAGAAAACTTTGTATAACCATTCCAGATAATGTCTACTCTGGTCTAACTATGAAATAGTTACTAGAAACAATTTAAAATATTATTCACAGTTACGATGAGAATTTTGTAAGTATACTGATGAATTGAACTTCCATAAGGCTTCATATTACACTTCATATGTTTCAGCAGTTGATAGTAACATAGCACCCGAAACAAAGGTCAATTGTAAAATCTTTCTATATGGTTATCATAACTTATATGGTCTCTAAGCTATGAGATTTTCATGCCCTTAATTTGAAAGTAATTGAGTGAAGAAGTTTATGAGAATATCTTCTAACCAATAGAAGTTTCAAGAAATCTGCCAGGTAACTTTGCCAATATAATAGCAACAGAAAGTAAGCCTGATAGCAACAGCTACTCCTTCAGTCCATTATGAAATTACCATATTTTCTCTTTGGGATGTCACAGATAACACTATCTTTCCTATGATCAAAACTACCCTTAATGTATATGAGGTTACTATTGTCAATAAATTTTGCTGGTGCAAAATGAAAAGTTACATACATACCCATTTATTCAACTCTCAGTTAAAGCTCCCTATCATATTGAATGGGAGCATGACAGAAGTATATCTTAGGTAGCACGTTATATCGTAGTTATTAGTGAGCAATATTTTCATCTGCATCAAGTTAAATGGTACTAAAAGAAAGTCTTGGGCAAATTATTTTTATAGAAAACCTTAGAAAAATCTATAACTGAATTTCTTGGCACGAGGAGCTGTAAAAAGAATGGTATAATGATAACACAAAAATAAAAGTTCCAAGGACACGTAGGTATCCTACCTACTCTTGAGCAAGCAAATTATATCATTTGGTGATGGAATGCCCTTAAAGAAGTCTACTTTTTTTGATGATTCACTACAGGCTTGATTGTTTTCTGTTCCATGCTTCAAGATTGGCTGCTCCAAAGCATCAGTGTGGCGAGTTGTATCCTTAAGAAAGACTCCCATGTACACTGCTGCAATAATAGATATAACTGCAGCAACCTGGATGAGTTGAAGTAGGAGCTTATTAGCATCAAAACTATGAGTGATCTTTGGCCAAAAAGTAGAAGGGAAATACGAGGTGAAAAAAGGAAAATTTCCTCAGTTCGATAAAGAAACCAAGAAACGTGAATTGATGGGAAAGGGAAGACCTGAAATATCTGTGTGGTGGAGAGTAACCGAGCAGCTAGGGTACCACAAACATATGCGGCGGAAACTACACCAGACAGGACTCCAAATGCAGAGACACGCTTCGCCTCAGATACAGTATCTGCCTGAGAATATATTCAATTGACATGTTTAAATTTAATTATAAAGCAACTTACTACATGATAAATAATACTCTCAAGTTCCATATGCACCTCTCTAATTATAATATCGGAGGCTTTTTTTACAAATAGCCTTAAAGTTAAGAACTAATAGAATTATATCTGAAAAATAAAAAAATGATTATGGCATTGAGGTTTCAAATTACCAAATAGCCGAGGGCAATGCATATGACACCACCTTGAGTAACCATGGCTGTTAAAGTCCTGAACGCGTAGTATGCATAGAAAAAGGTTGTAGTCCGCTTCCATGCCAGAATTACTGCATATATGTGGTCATTAGTGCAATAAACAAGACAATTCATAAATGAAAAATCATTACTATTTCCCAACTGGTATAACTCTTAATTAATTTGCTTAAGAGTACAAGTACAAGTTCCAGGATAATATGAGAATGAGACTGAGAAAAAGTTCCAGTAATGATGTCTACATTCTCCCATAACACAGAATAATTTGACAGAAGTCCATAACCGATTCAGGTTCTCGAGTTTAACTTCTGTGCACATCTATGGGAAATAAAAGTGAAGCTGCTAGATAACAAATATTCAACCAGTAAATATTCATTATACTTTACAACCAATGTTCATGATGGTTCACCTCATTAACATGTATTTACAGTCATAACTTACACTTTAAATATGAATAGAGTACCAAAAGTCTTAAACTGTAACTAATTTACATCAATAATGACACAATTAACTCAATTTACAGAAAAAAGAACACAAGTTCTACATGTTAAAGTCACCCGAATTTTTTATTCAAAATTACTTCTGATAAATTTATTTCCCAGTTTAGCCATAAATTGATTGCACGATGTCAGTACAACAAAGAGACAATCATGAGTGGACATATAAGTTTATAAATATGTAAAACCAAATCAAAGGTATGATGTATCTACATGTGTTGCTGCTCCTTCGTTAGCAACAAAAATGCTTTGAATAATAGTTTAAATATGAAATTTAATAGTCTTCCAAGTGTAATTTTCAGAATAATAATTCGTCTATGATCTAAAATTAGAACTGAATGTACTCTGTCTGCATTAAATTATGACATCAATGACAACTCATTATTCCTCAGCCGATGTAATTCCACCTTAGAATGGTGGTCAAATGCTGGAACTTTCCCATGGAAGCACTCATTGGATAAGCAAAACACATGGTATTCTATACCTAGTGGAATAATGGAAAGAACAAGGGGGACAGTGAGCAAAGTTTTCCTGCCATAAGCATCGGACAGATTCCCAATTAGTGGCATCATGACTACAGACCCCAATCCTGCAATCTGCATATAATAAAATGACGTTCTTATAAATTTACAATGATGCTGATAACACTCCTCCATCAATACTAAAATAATGTTTTACCCCATGCATTATAAAACTAGATTTTGAACTCAAAACTTCAAGCTCTGAAGTAGTGAATAAGCATGAATACAGACTTTGTATAGCTCATTTTTTTGGTGAATAAGTATTGAATGAGAAGAGCAGACTTTAAGCTCTTCTAATAAATGAACAGAAGTAAAAACAACCTCACTGGGTCGGCTGGAATTGGTCAATGGTCAGGATTAGTTTCCCATAGCTGCAGTAACTCAGTCACATTTAACTGGAAAAATTGCACTTCAATTTTAGTATAAATTGATGATCAGCTACTAGTTTATCCACACGATATATTTGCAATTAGCTATGAGAGTTTATACTCCAATTGTACTGCTTATAACGTACATCAGATACATTATGAGAAACCAACCATTTACCACTTCTCTCCTTTCTATCATTCAACTCAATTACTTGAGACTTTATCAGAATATCAATCCATCGAGTAGCTCCAGGCCCTTCAATGAGTACTTAAGCCCACAGAGGTTATATAATTGTTCTCCTAATCTACAAGTCCACCTGTTAACCAAAATCTAGATTCCACTTGCAAGTGGGTGGGGGTGGGGGGGTTTAGAGAAAGAAAACAAGTCATTCCATTTGGAAAATTAGAGACGTAGCTTAAAAGGTTGCCTAAATGTTTTGGATTAAATGCTAGCAAACAGTTTAAAATTCCTTTTCGGTTGGGGAAGAAGAGGAAAGAAAAACAGTATTCCATTCATAGGGGCTCCATAAGATATGATGATCAATTCACGGAAATGCATAAAACATGGCCATATAATCTGCTAGCTTGTTTGAAAATAATTCCTTGACACACGCAGCAGCAGCAGCAAGAGACCAAATTATCTCTGAACATGGTGAAATAATATATACAGAAAACACCAAATTATATTCGTATGCTGGCAATGGCGTGTTTAATCAACAATAATAACACTACAAAACAATTCAGCATCCTTCTCCGAGAGATTTCGAAATCTTTTGATTCGGAATTTAATAATTCCACCAAGTAGTTTCCAAATAAAGGAAGTAAGAATAATTACAGAAAGAGAAGCAAAAATCAATTGCAAGTACATTAAATTAATGAAATCTGAATACGAAGATAGAAATGAAGTGAAAATATACCGCTTGCTGGAAGCCGGTGAGGTAAATGGCAAGTGAACACTCGTCTTTACCAGGACACACTGCAGCCATTGTAACATCAGTAATGGCAGGATTCACCATTAGCAACGCCACGTTTGAGAGGAACACTGTCACGAACAGGTGGCTCAAACTCCCCCAGTTCTCCATCTTTGTCTCTCTGTGAATCAATGGCAGCTTGATTGTGGTAGTTGCATTTAGTAGGAGTCGTGGAATTTGGATTCCAATTTTTAGGATGTATTTACATTTTACACACCATATTTTTTAACTTTATATTTTACCCCCTACATTTTATAACTAAATAACTTTTACTAAAAAAATTTCAAATTTCCCATTAGAAGTAGTTAATAGAAAATAACAAGTCATACCATTTGTATTATATTATGTAACACTTTATATATTAATTTTTTATTATGTTACATGTACATAATGATTTACATAAGAATTTACGTACACATGATGTTGTGAAATATGATTGTGTCAAAATTTATTCAATCAAATAAAAAAACTCCCACATTCTCTTTTCGATACCTTATCTGTAGGTAAATTATTATGTAATTTCATTATGTATGAGTAGCATTATTTATTAATTTTTAACACTTTTTTCTGCAAAAAATTAATTACTATTTTACTTTTTAACTTATTTTTTTTTCTTTCTCATTTATCTATTCCTTTGTAAGTTAACATTTAATCGCCATATCGTACACATAATTTTTTATTTTTTTTAAATGAGTTTTGGAACAGTGATTTTTTAAAAAATACGCGATTAAAAAGTATGAAAAATTTTAGATTTACGTGCATAATATTTTATTGTGAGAATGTACGATTGAAAATAAGTTTGAAAAAAAAAAAGAGTTTTTCAATGGTCATGGGCTAAATATATTATTTAATTATAAAAAAATCTAAAAATATATTATTAAATTATACAAAATTTGCGTGATTTATATCCACCTACCAAGAGCAGAATGACAAGTACACCTACCTCCTTCTCCATTAGGGGTTTGGTAGCGAGGCGACTTAACTCGAGCATCAGAAGTCTCTGTCCTCCAAACTATGACCAATTTCAGTGCCCGTATGATAGGCCCTTTTTTTCTATGAAAATTGTAATTGAAATTTTTATTTCTCCTTTTTGTCATGTTTGTTGACACTTTTTTCCCAAGAATTGATTTTTCA
>CAIGRT010045279.1:0-11090 GCA_903798405.1 Fraxinus platypoda | reverse complement strand
AGTTGTAATGAAATCACATTTTGCACTTCAATTGAAGTAAGAGTAACACAGTTGTAATGAAATCACATTTTGCACTTCAATTGAAGTAGGAGTAACACACTGGGTCTGTTTTCGTTATGGTTGCAGATCAATGAAGAAGCAAGTGAAAAAGTCTTGGAAGTGGAACAAAAATACAATGAGATACGCAAGCCTGTATACGACAAGCGGAATGACATCATGAAGTCCATTCCTGACTTCTGGCTGACTGCAGTTAGTGATCTGACACTAGTGCTTTGATAAAATACTGACAAGTCTTTGCTGTCATTCAATATCTATCTTTTTTACCCCTTTGATTGACATAATACCTTCTTTTTTGCAGTTTTTAAGTCATCCTGCCCTTAGTGAACTTTTGACAGATGAAGACCAAAAGGTTTAATCTTTGTCCCTTCACTCTCTCCAAGGATAAGATATAATTATAGTTTTAGAGCATATTTGGCTAAGCTTAAAATCCAATTAAAATTGAAAATATAGCCATTATTGGGTCCCACTCGTCTAATAAAAGTCAATAATAATGTCTAGTTTTTCAATTTTAATCCGATTTTAATCTCTACCGAACACACCCTTAATGTCATTCTCCATTTATGGTATTAACTTTACTTTTTCCCAAGTCAATAATCATCAGTTACTCCATTGGTGAAAGCTCTTCTAAATGTCAGTTTTTAATAACATTTGATCTTTTCTCAGTTAACTGATATGAGGTGGTGTTTTCTCGTTAGATTTTCAAGTATTTAAATTCCCTAGAAGTGGAAGATTTCAAGGATATGAAATCGGGTTACTCTATCACATTTGTGAGTCTTCATCTTTTCCCTTTTCCTGTTTCTGCATATTTCTGGATCTAGAAATTCTAATAATAATTTTAGTTTATGTATTTTGCTTGAAAGTTCATAACACGTTATTTGTCCCTTCAGCACTTCAGTCCCAATCCGTATTTTGAAGATACAAAACTTACGAAGATTTTTACCTTCCTTGACGAGGGAACACAAATCACTGCAACTTCAATAAAGTGGAAAGAAGGCACGGTAAGCTTTCGTGTGTTTTCACCTTTTGCGGTGTTGCCTCTGTTTTCTGTGTTTTAAGTTATATGCATGTCTGACATGTGAAGGGCATTCCAAATGGCGTTGCTGAACAGAAGAAAGGGAACAAGCGGCCTCATGCAGAAGAAAGGTAGTTATTTTCACACACATGGTTTTTCAATGAGGTATTATAGAGCTGGGTTGTAGTCAATTGTCCTGCAATGTCCATATATGTTGACGGGCTTGGTGAAATGGCATTGATCTGATTAGTTTACACAATCTAGTCATTGTAACTCTACTAGCAGCAACAGGGGTTATATTAGGGCATTTTGTAGGTCACAAACTAAGGTTAGGATATCGGTGCACAATTGTCTGTCTATGCTGCTTAGACGTGTGAGGTTGTGAGTCTCCTCGACAGACATGTGAATTGTCAAAATTTACAAGCCCTACAGATCTGGTCATAAAGGGATCAATAATTGAAGTACAAATTTAAATTACTTAATTAATGAATTTTATGTTGTATCTGAAAAATGACATAATAGGAGACGCAATTTAATAAATGGGAATTTCGACTTAGTTATTCGGGCTTATTTCATGTGTCCAAGAGCAGTGTAGAGTTCCAAAGGATTGGATGCAGGTCAATGTTGTGTTGACAACGGAATGATGTGCAAGTATGGTAACCAATTGACAAAGTTATGTAGGTGGCGATTAACTTTGATTTGAAGGTTAAGTTCTGATACTTAATCATTGGTAATTTGTCCTAATCTGCAATCATGATGTTGAAATTTGTTTGGATCACCATGATGGCAGTTGCAGATGGAAAATCTCCATTTGTGAAACATTTGTCCAGTACATGTTACATACAGCAATATGTATGCCTAATTATGTGCTTAAATATTATCACTTCTGATTTTTTATTTTTATTTTTTTGCTGAAATTTTCCACGAGAGCTGCTGTTATGTGCTTCAAGTGGGTTTTTGTTTCATCTACTTTCTTTGTCGAAGGCACTCATGTACTTTTCTTTTTGCCGTCTTCCTCTTCAAGGCGCTCTTTGTAAACTAGTGAATGCCACATATGCATCTCTCCGTGCTGTTTCTGAATGTCGGAAATTATTGCTTCCATGATTGTTAAAAGTGGACCTATATGTGTGCAACTGCAAAGAACAATGAGATATGCCTCGGCACTTTTCAAGTGTTTAAAGCAGAGCTTCAATAAAGAGCAAGGTGTAAGAAAGTGTGACTAATTAAATTTTAAGCTTTCTGTGTCCTTTTCTTCCAGACTACTAGTCCTTTTTTAGATTTTTATGTGGTTTGATAGTTAGGTTGATGTAATTTGATAGTTGATGAAGTTGGTATAAAATCTTAACCTGAAGTTACTATTTGTGAGACTCCCTTGCTGATTTTTTTTTCTTTTTATTATATATATATATATATTTTTTTTAAATTACTGCAATTGCGAATTTGTCAAATACATTTGGAATTCTTTCTTTTAGCAAATAAAGAGCTCGAGTCTTGCTTTGCACATAGCCATAAGATTCATGGTGTGGACCCACTTTCCACATATAATCTTGATGAAATATATCAAAATCATGGCATGCTTTCATTGACTTGATATCATCTCTAAGTTGCTAATGCTACCTCTTGTTGTCTTATTGTTTGTGTTATCTGCTTAAAAACATATAAATAAAATTGAAAACTGTGAAGTGTTTGTTTATTCACTCCTTGTAATTCTGGTTACTTTACACTGTGATTGCAGCTTCTTTAACTGGTTTAGTGAGACTCAGAATAAAGATGATATCGATGAGATTCACGATGAGGTAAATTCTGCTTTATGAAAATTAATGAATGTGGTAGATATTAAGTTTCGTGTCAATGCATTGATGTGAGCTATGAACCTTTTTTTCACTGTGTACATCCAATTGTTTTGCCAACATTTTCTGTGGTACAAACTACATAGTCAAATATGTCCACCTTTTAACTGAATTATTATTCAATTTTTTTTATTGATTTATTAGAACTTTCAAGTACTAGTATTTATTATGTAGTTTGGTATTCTTCAAAATCTCTAATGTCATATTATAGAATTAACCAATGAAAGTCAATTCAATTGCTCAAAGCAGGATGTTGCAAATTTTATGGGACATCGGTAGCATTTGTTTGTATATATTTTAATCATTATATTTTTCTGCAGGTTGCTGAAATCATCAAGGATGATTTATGGCCAAATCCTCTCACTTACTTTAACAATGTACGATTCTTTCCATGTCCAACTTATTAGTTACCTTGTGCATGTATGCAAATGGAAGTTCTTTTTGAGCTGAAATTTTGTAACTATGAAGTAGTTATCATTTGATCTTTTATTCCCCTTACTACAGGAGGCTGATGAAGAAGATTTTGACATGGATGGTGATGAGGTAAGTGTAGAACATTGCTTCTTTTCTCCCACTTTTACAGTTGTACATGACAGACATAGTGCTTGCAAGTGTGCTGATTGCTCTCTTATTTTCCATCATTTCTTGTTAATTTTGGAGGCCTTCAATTTCTGGAAACTATCAATTGATACACTTAATGTGCTGCTGGTTTTTTTCCTTTTCAATTTTTCCCTGTTGCTATACCTCTGATGAGTTGTGTTGCCTGTCACGATTTTACTTATCCCTTGTTTGACAACCATTATTTTCAAACTCTTTATTTTACGTACTCATTTTCAACCACACTTTCGCACAATAAAATATTCTACACGTAAATCCAAAATTTTTCCCTACTTTTTAACCACACATTCTCCTAAAAATCACTATTCGAAACATTTTTTTTTGGAAATAATGGCCACCAAACTGGGGCATAATGATGTCCAGCCTATAATTTATAAAACAGAAGAAATTTCAACATTTTTTTTTTGGAAATAACTTCTCCATTCATGGTGTGTCTAGTGCCAATTTTTTAAATATTAAAATAATGATATGACCCATAATGGCTGGGCCAGGACTTGCGCAGCCATGCCAAGACACTAAGGGCTTGTTTGGTAATGCTTTTGAAAAGTTAAAAGCTGGTTTTGAGTCTAAGAAGCTGCTGTTGAACCTGTTTGGATAATTTCTGCAAGTGCTTTTTTTGGCTATAAGAGTATTTAGAGGAAGTCCTGCCAAATTGGCCCTAAATCTTTTGGCTTGCCGTGCTTCTAAATAAAGGGTCTGTTGAGGCCTCTACAGTTCTACTGAAACTCTGACCCAAATACCTGCTCATCCGAGAACCACATTTATCACATATCCTGCGTACAGAGAATTTATTTATTTGAAAAAATGAAGAATAGGCTTCTGTACTCTTAATCAAGCTGAAATTCTAGCATTTTGGTTCTAGATGCACAGCATAATTTTAGCAGCTAAGGCACTAGGAATACGGACCTAATATTTGCAAGCTATATTACAATTTATTTTGTTGCAATCAATTGTCTGTTCTTTTACTATAAGGGGTGCATTTTTTTATTTCGTTTTGAATATCTATAAACACTTGAGCTCGAACACTTACTGGAACGATTTCTCAGAGAGCTATCTGTGTTGTGAGAAGCTGCTAAAAATAGTGGGATTTTATTTCACTTTATACATTTTTTTTGACGGAGACTTCATATGTCTTTTTATATTCTATGTGCATTATCTTGGTATTTGAATGGCTTATAAATTTTTATATACATTTTGCAATGCAGATGGATTTATGATAACTGAAGCTGTTAGCATTCAAACGAATTAATATCCTAACAAATAGTTGCATATATTTGTTTATTTAATAAGCTTTGTTAAGTTTTAAGTGTTTTAACAAGAACAAACTGTGTTCTCTGTTTTATTCTAACTTTGAGTAGTTTCTCGTCTGAGAATATTGTATATAATGGAGTTACATAATGATTTACATACGTATGAGGTGTGAAAAAGAGATTGGGAAAGTTTTTTATTTTTATTTGGTTGAACAAATTGTGATCCAATTATATTCCACCACATCATGTGAATGTAAATCATTATGTACATGTAGCACAACCGCTCATCTAAAGGTACAGGTATTTGAGTCTATTTTTCACGTTTTATTTTCAATGTCTATCGGCACATTTCTTAATTCAAGTTTCTGCAGGATAAGGCGAGTGATGACTCGGACGAGGATGAGGATGAGGATGAGGAGGAGGATGATGAGTGAGGCAAATGAACTTTTACCGGACTTTTAGTATCATGCTGTTGCTGCTTGTTAATAGTGTCTAGAAAGTTCCAGAAAGAGTAACGGAGAATTATAATTGACTTATTTTCGTGGTTTTTGGACAGACATTTTGCCTTTCATAGGCAAATGTTCATTTTCCTTTTCGTTTTCATAGTATTATTATTGGCGTTGCTAAATTTATTCTATAGAAAGCTGTGGCTGGGAGGGAGCAGTTGGTTTTGCCTCTTGTGAGCAGCTGATAAGAGCTGAAGTTTGAGTAAAATATCCCAACTGACACTGAACTTTAATGTATTCGAGATTTCTCTGTACTTTTCAAAATATATCCTGTCTGTCACTCTTTTAATTGCCGTCTGAAAGGTTAACGGAGTTGACGTGGCAAACCTCCCACCCCGCCCCAAAGTAACAACAGCTAACGCTCACAAGCCATGGTGGCAGTCGAAATTCACAAACCACCTGCAATTCGCCACGTTCCTGCAAGCCGCCATGGTCACCATCAACCCGATAACATATTATTTCAATGCGACCCATTAAATTTTTTGAATTCCTTGCGTGGCAAAATTGCATTAGCTTCTTTTGCCTTTTGGGAATTTCGGTCCTTACATCATGATAATTATTAATTTGGAAGTTCAATAACCTGTAAATATCAATTGAATTGGAGATAAATGTTAGTTTTACAATTATACTTTCTGGTTGTGAGTAATGTTGTGTGGTTTTAATATAGGATTTTGTTACTTGTAAATAAAAAACATACACAAGCGGTTACTGAAAATGATATATAGAGGGAAAAGATTAAAAGAAAAAGTCTTTAATATATATTAATGGTTTTGATCACTTGGGATTAGGGTTGGGTCCATAAACCGTGAACCTGAACCGATTCGAATTGGGTTGGGTTAATATATATTAATGGTTTTGATCACTTGGGATTAGAGCTGGGTCCATAAACCGCGAACCTGAACCGAACCGATCCGAATTGGGTTGGGTTGGGTTGGGTTGGGGGGTTGGGTTGGGTTGGGTCTGTTTTCACTTTAAAATGAATTGGGTCGGATCGATTTTATTTTAAAATTATGATACTCAGACCGATTTATAAGCAATGCCTTTCTGATTAATTGAGGTGCCTTATTTTCGTTAGTATGATTTTAATTTGTAAGAAAATAATTGTTTGGGATGTGAATCTTTAATTTCTTTCGTGAAAAAATTTAACTTATAAACCCAGTCTTAGTAAAAAAATGTGATTTATTCAATTTTAATTGATTGTTTATGAATGATAAATATCATTTCATTGAAAAATTGTTTGAATTATAAATCCATTCTTAGTAAAAATTTGTGATTTATTCAATTTTAATTGATTGTGTATGAATGATAAAAATCATTCCATTGAAAATTTGTTTATTGAAATGGAAAAGTATTATTTTTATTTCAGCCATTTAAAGTTTGATTTGAAAGATGGAATTCTTTTTGTGCTAAAAAAAATAAAAATAAAAAACCGGCCTGAATCAGAACGATTTGGGTTGGGTCGATTCTGGCTGCGGCCCGTTCGGGTCGGCTTCAAAAAATATGTTATAACCGACATTTCGGGCCGGGTTGTATTTGGTCCAAAACCGTAGGACCGGCCCGTTGCCCAGTCCTACTTGAGATCTAGATTCATCAATTTAAATTAGGAACTGAAGTCTCAATTTTGAATGTTGAGAACTTCAATCTTAATTTATTTATATTTTTTACAAAGAAAGTTCGTAAAAGTCAAATGAATTGTAATTTTCAATTTTTTTTACGAAAAAAGGTGGGTCGCATATGACTTGTCAGCCCTATATATGAGCGTGAGTCAACTTGTCCCACCTAACGCTCCTACATCGCATGTATGATGTATATATTTGCTATTAATTTGGGAGACTCATGTCTGGTTGACTTCATTACTACTCTAAAAAGCAATAGAAACATAAGAAGAAAGCTGAATCATTAAACGTAGACGATGATAGAAGTTTGGATATTCTGAAGGCTAGGCGCTACTTCCCGGCAACAAAAAATGAGAATATTGAATTACCTCAGCATACATATGGGAATTGTATCACTTTTATTTTTCAGGATGAAGTTTGAAACTTGGAGGTTAAGGATGAAGAATGGACTCCAATTATTTAGGCCGAAGGCACGATACTATCAATGTAGGAGATGTTATTCAGGTAACTTTGAATTTCATCTATTATGCCCCTTTCAGCGAGGCTTCAAGTACGACTACGTGACAACTATGTAAGAAGCGAATCTGAGCCTGCATTCCACGTTATTTTGTCTATCTAACATTTTGACCGAACCCCCATAGAGAGACCGAACTCATGTACCGGAACCGAGCCCATACATCAGGCTAAGCCCTCATGGACTAGGTAAGTCAAGAGGGGCTCTTCAAATTATTGATGTGACAATTCATTGCAATAGCCACCCTACTAAGTCAACATGTCAAGTCCAAGCGCTATGCATTAGGCTTAGGGCTACAAAAAGGCATAAACATTAAATGCATTTGATTGATTGACGCCCATGATTGGATGCCTCGATCATGTAGATGAGGCCACATGTCTTTGCATCTATCGGTTCTAACTCACCATCTTTTACCATAAAAGTTCACACTTCGTGTCATTCCAAGGTAATGCAAGTTTATGCTTCCAACATATAACATTTGCTTTCTATATTTATTCTCTATAACTTCCAAAGTTGAACCTTTTTTTACATAAGAGGCTCGCGTCTAAAGCACCTCATACACTCAAACTCTTACATTATTAATTGACTTAATCGTCAGAGTGCACATGATCGCCTCCACCGTCACTGAAAAAAGCTACGTATGGCTAACGGTTTGTCCCAATGTGCAAGAACAAGCTTACGTGGACGCGAGAGATCTTAGGATTTGTTGATCACGTTGGAGGTATAAAAAACGAGGTCAACATCATCTATCGTTAAAGATATAGAAAAAACTTTCAGGCTGCTTAAGATTATCTTACAGTAGTTTGATTATGTAATTATTATAGAACATTTCATTTTAGAGATAGTAACATTATAAATAAAGTTGTTCTCTCTATAATTTGAAATATTTGCAAATTGGTTCTAATCATTCATTGTACTCACACAGTGAGTCCCCATTATAGGAAACCGTCCAAACTTTTGTAAAATTATTACATAGTTCTAGTGAAGACATGCTTTACTTCAAATTTTTGGGCATTGGATAAAAATCTAGCTCCATAAAATAGCTACATGATGATTAAAGATGGTTTTTTGTAATTGATGATGGATTTTGAAACTATAATGAATGAGTAATGCTATTTGCAGTCGCTCACTATCGTAGTCATCATACGTGACATACATGTTGTGGTTAACAACATTAATACATCAAATCACAAACCGCTACATGTATGTCACGTAGGGCAACTATGAAAGTGAATGATTGAAAATAACATTATTCATAATGAAAGGCTGAGGACTAACTAGCTCTGTTTCCAAGGTTGGATGAAGGCATGCTTGCTACTGGAGCGATAGGTTGGAGACCATTTGTGCATTTTTGCTGTAATTTTTAGCATAAAATGAGCAAGTTATGTTATTCATATTTAGGTTATAGCTTCAAGTTTCGAATTTCATCAAGTTGTTACTAGTTTTTACTCGATGGACTAAAATTAAGAAGTATTTTTGGATTTCCTATACTCTAGGCCTTGACTAACAATAAGTTCAAGAGCACACCTCATAGAGTTTTGAATCCGAAGGGAAGAAGCCGTTGTACACTTTCATATTTCTATAACTTGCAAGGAGACAAAAGGGTCGACCAATTGCTTCATTTCACTAAACATATAGGAGAGCCACCAAAGTACAAAGGATTCATGTTCAAGGATTATCTAGCTTTGAGGATAAGAAACATGACTCATCCACCATCCAAACCCGAAGATGTAATCGACATAACTCATTGTCCAATTTCTTCATAATTATCAAGGAAAAACTAGTCATTTTATATATTTTTGTTTATGCATTGATGTTTAATAAGGACACGTGATTTAAGTTTTACAATTTCAAGATTTATTTGGTGCCTTTTGATTTCTCTGTTAGGATCTTTATGCATTCATTTTAGAGTAATTCTATTTAGCCCCCACTAGGTTGCAATCCCAATTTTGGTGGCGTTGTAACCCCAGTCTAGGTGATGCCACCTAGACTGAGGTTGCAATTCCAGTGAGGTTTCGTAGCTTCATTTTATGCCGAAAGAATGTGCTATTAATTATCTTCTTCTTCTGGATAGTTAGAAGATATCAAATCGAATTCTTCTCATTCTGGAATAAACGAGTTATATCAGCAGATGGCTTCAGAAAGACATAAGTAGGCAATAATGAGCCGCGCCTCCTTTGAATTTATGTGAAGCATTGGCGCACTCTATAGATCAGAATGAGTATTTGATGATAGAGTCGATTAGACTACGCAATATACAAAATTTTAGCTTTTTTTCCCTTCCTTCTTAATACTATTAAGTAGCTTCTATTCCAACGTACCAAACACGACATATGACATTAAGGATAGTATCCATCATTCACTTTCCTATTTCTATACCTTGCAAGGAGACAAAACGAACCATTGCCACATTTAACTAAACATATAGGAGAGCCACCGAGGTACAGCCACCGAGGTACAGAATATTTATGTTCAAGGGTTATCTAGCTTTGAGGATAAGAAACATGACTCATCCACCATCTAGACCAGAAGATGTAATCGATATAACTCATTATGCAACTTCCTCGTAATTATCAAGCAAAAACTAGTTGTTCTATATATTTATGTTTATGCATTGGCTGTTGAATAAATTCATTTTATGATGAAAGAATGTGATATTTGTTAAGATTAGGTTTAAATTATTAGGCACTTTACCAACAAAGCACATAACTATAAAGCACAAGAAATAAAGAATAAGAGAACACAAGAATTTTTGCCATAAGGCAAGAGGTTCAGAACATAAAGTTCCCAATCCTCTTTTGAGCTTCCGTCACCGGAAGAAACCATTATATTAAAACCCTGAACCAAAGAAACCGTCCAAGATGCACTTTCTGGGCACTCAAAATGAATCACTCAAGATTACATCAAGCAAGCATTTCGATCTATACAACCGTTCACTCAAAAATACAGCATAAACAATATACAAATCACTCAAGATGTATATCAAGCTAATAGTATCTAAAAGATCAAAACAAGCTTTCTGTCTTTTGAGTGAGAGAAAGAGACGAGAGAACTACAAGAGTCACAGAGAGATGAATGAATGAATTCTATCTCCAAACCCTAGGCAATGAACGATATATCAAAAGTCACCAGAAGGTCAGCCATCCATTGGTGTTAGGGTTGACACTTGGTGACATCATATGCCTTTAAAACACACTAAAGAAGTCGCACTTTACAAAAGAACGTTTAAGATTCAAAATCGGATGAGAACGAATAGGCTCTTTCTTCTTTTTTATTCATTCATATACCTCCCCACCAATAGCTTGAGATAAATGGGAATAACCAAATAATTTCTTCTTAATTAAAAATGCTCAACTAGATAAATTCACTTATTTCTTTTTTCCTTCCGTTGACTTTCCCCCATGTTTTCCTTCTTTTTTTCTTCTTTTCTCCTTTCTTTCTCTCTCTTTTCTTTTTTTTCTCCTGTTTCTTCTCTCTGCCGTTCGTCCTCTCTTTCCCGTCCTTCTAAGTGTTTCTCTTCTCCTTTCTTTTACCTCCCTATCTATTAATATATATATATATATATAATTTTTCTAACTCCTATTCGACAAAAACGAGTAAATAATTATGATGGTTGTGATTATTTTTCCTAACTACTTCTAACTAATTGAAAATATAAAATAAT
>CAIGRT010045267.1:0-18223 GCA_903798405.1 Fraxinus platypoda | reverse complement strand
GGGATAGCGTTTGGTGTTTTGTTAATTTAGGTCCTCAATTTTTCAATTAGAACAAAAAAGTCCAAAATCTTACCTCAGTGACCATTTTTGAAAGTGTCTGAACGTTGAGTGACCGTTTATGCAAGTTTCGAACTTCAGTGACCGTTTTGTAATTTTACTGTAACTTCAGTGACCATATGTGAAATTAACCCTTATCCATAAATTAATATTTTGTATCATTCTCGAATTAATATTCTACTACTAGGATTATATTAATTTAACATTTGAATAAAGTGAATATATAAATGACGTTAAAGTTATGTTAGTAGGCATTTATTTACAAGCATATTAAAAGAGTGGTATTAATATGATTTTCAATGTTATTTATAATATTATCATTTTGATGTTATAGTTCATGTTTAATTAGATTGATAATGTATTATTTAATTTAATTAACTGAAAACAATATGCACTCGTCACGTTCCCTTTGCCAAAATAAATAAAGTACATTACCAGAAGCATTTTGGATTAACATGTTCTATAACTACTGCTTGGTCCTTGTGCATTAATTTCTAAATATTATAGTACTTTAGTGTAATAAGGAAGTTATATTTATGTGATATATTATTATTACAATCTCTTTTATTTTTCAAAAACACGTATAATTACATGCATAGTTTAAGTCAGTCGAAGTTGGGTCATTACTGATTCGTTTACTATTTAGTATCATGTGATTAGAATATTGACTATGGATTAATAAAAAATCCTCCATATGTAAATTCTATTTTTGACATGCATTTTAGGTGACTAATCACTGATGATCAAAAGAAAAATATAATAAATAATTATATACATGTTGAAGGTTCTTAATAATTAAATGATAATGACTTAGGATTATTTGCACGTTGATCAGTGGACGATCAAGGACATTTTCACTTGCAATCAAAAGTAATTAGCTAAGAGACCATGTAAGTAATCCTCTCATTATTTTCATGTGTACGTCATATGGTTAAATATATAAACATGTTACTTTTCATTATGTAAACTTGATATTTAATCATTACTTTTTATGCCATAAATACTTGTCATGACATATTCATACATGTCAATACATTCATAAACATATATGAAGTTTCAAGAAATAAAAAGTTTCCAAATGTCAATGAGTCAAGAAATGTCTTTAAAGATATGTATCATGAATGTTTTATTACGAGGTGTATGTCTATATCATGAAAGGTGTGAGTGGAAAATTGGGCGTGGGGGACCGGCGCACCCGACCAATACTCAATGATAATATTAATGTTAACCGCTTTACGGTACTATCGATAGGACTCGATCAGGTTCCAAATAATAATTTCCCACTGCATTCTGATTGGCTAAGTTATGCACCAAGCGAGCTCACGATGTCAATGTTAAGTTTTAAATAAATGAAAGAAAATTGGATACATAATGAAAAGTACTTTTGATTTGGAAGTAATTCATATGTATATCATATGTATGAGGTTTGCTTACTGAGAGTTAGCTCATCCCATGCTATCTCTTCCCATTTTTAGATGACGAAGGCAAGATGATGAGAGGTGACGACTTCTTAGTGACACTGACTCAGTACTATCATATTTAAATGTTGAATTCGTTTTTGTAATTGAATTTAAAAAC
This sequence comes from Fraxinus platypoda, assembly GCA_903798405.1. Lineage (NCBI taxonomy): Eukaryota > Viridiplantae > Streptophyta > Magnoliopsida > Lamiales > Oleaceae > Fraxinus > Fraxinus platypoda. Next base: position 16,588 of record CAIGRT010045267.1, on the reverse strand, counting down.
TCAATTTAAATGTTCTATATTTTGTTGAGCACAAATTATTTTAAAATAATAAGTCATTGATACTTATTATGACAAAGAAAAATTTAATCGTTTTCCGCATTTATGATTTTAAAAAGAGAATGAAGGATAATACTTTCAAACTTGGGTATCTAGATTTGGGGGTGTTACAGTTTGGGTATCCCGCTTATGCTCATGTGAATAATGGGAAGTTGGAGTCAAGGTCTAGAGAGTGCATATTTTTTGGTTATAAATCATGTGTGAAGGGATATAAATTGTGGTGTCCAGAAACAAGAAATGTGTTTGTTAGTAGAGATGTAGTGTTTGGTGAACTTGCAATAGTTCAAAATTTGTCTCATGGAGATTCTGATAAATCTGAACGATGGAATCAAAATACTCAGGTGGATTTGGAAATTAGTTAAGAAGAGAAATCAAAGGTTTCAAATCAGTTTAGTTCACATCTGAAAGAGAGTAAAACTTTGCCTACTTTGCCTCTACAAGCAACTGTACCGCAATATTCAATAGCAAAGGATGGACCTCATCGAGAGATTAGACCTCCATAGAAGTATGAAGAGGTAGACTTGGTAGCTTATGCATTGGTTGTGGCTGACAATATTGATTCCACTGAAGAGCCTGATACATATACAGAAGCAGTCAGTTGCAGTGATTCTAGCAGATGGTTGGTTTCTATACAGGAGTAGATGGAGTCACTTAATAAAAATAGCACACGGGACTTAATGAAATTACCCAAGAAGAAGAAGGTTGTTCGTTACAAGTAGGCGTTCAAAATAAATGAAGGTACATAAGGAGTTGAAGAGGGCAGATATAAGGTCAGATTGGTAGTTAAGGGTTATATTCAGATTCCAGGTGCTAACTTTATCGATGTGTTCTCACTAGTTGTAAAGGGTTGCTCAATTCGAGCTTTGTTTGAGGTTGTGGCTAAGGATGACTTGAAATTTGAGTAGATGGATGTCAATACTACATTTTTGGATAGAGAAGTCGAAGAGAACATTTATATGCAATAACCAAAGAGATTCATTGTTATTGGAAAGAAGAACTATGTGTGCTTGTTGAAGAAGTCCTTGTATGAACTACAACGGTCACTGAGATAGTGGTATAAGAGGTTTGATTCATTCATTACTACTCATAATTTCATTCGAAATAGTTATGATAGTTGTGTGTGCTTGAGAAAGTGTGATAATAGGTCAGTTACATATCTACTATTGTATGTTGATGATATACTGATAGTAGCTAAAGATAAAACAGAGGTCAAAAAGTGAAAGCTCGGTTCGATAAAGAGTTTGAGATGAAAGATTTTGGTGCATCAAGGAAGATTTTTGATATGGAGATCTTGAGGGATATGAAAGCTAGCAAATTGTATTTGAGTCAGAAGGGGTATACTAAGAAGGTACTTTACAGGTTCAATATGTAGAATGCAAACGCGATTAGCACTCATTTAGCTGCCCACTTTAAATTATCATCCGACTTGTGTCCACAGTTAGATGAAGATATTGATTGCATATCCCGGGTTCCTTATTCAAGTACAGTGGGATCGTTTACGTATGCTATGGTTTGTACATGCCCAGACTTGGTCAGTGCAGTTAGAAGATACATGACAAATCTTGGAAAGGAACATTGGAAAGCAATGTTGTAGATATTCAAATACTTGAGGGGCTCTACAAATGCTTGTTTGCATTTTGGTAGGAACACCAATGGAGTCATTGGGTATGTGAATTCAGATTATGTAAGGGATTTTGATAAGAAAAGATCACTCACATGGTATGTGTTTACCATTGAAGGTCGCGTTATTAGCTGGAAAGTTACTTTGCAGAATACAATAGCATTGTCTACAATAGAGGCAGAGTACATGGCTATTATAAAGGCACGTAATGAGGCTATGTGGTTTAGGGGTTTGGTAAGTGAAATCAGTGAAGACTTACAGATTTCCATAATTTATTCTTATAGTCCGAGTGCTATCTTTCTGACAAAGGATGAGATGTTTTACGAGAGGACGGGGCACATTGATGTGAGGTATCACTTTGTGCCTGAAGTAATTACCCGTGGTAATATTGTAGTGAGCAATGTTGATATCAAAGAGATTCCCGCTGATATGTTGACAAAACCACTTTTCATTGTTAAGTTTGAGCATTATTTGAATTTAGTTGGTATTTGTCATTAATTTTAGCCTATTGAGGCTTGTGTGGAAGACGTGAAGTAGTTATTTGGTGATTTGCTGAAGAGCTTGGTGTGATTCCTTGCATTGAAATTTGGTTCAAGGCGGAGAATTGTTGAAGTATGATCCAAATTCTATTGGGTATTGATGTTTTGATTGAAGAAGATTCGAAGAGGTCAAATTATAGACTATGGAGAAAATCTCGACGCATTTTCGCTCGCTGAGCACCTATCTCTAGCTCGAGCGCTCAAAGTAGGGATGTGGCGCCCGCCTGCCTTTCGAGCTGCGGAGTCACCTCTCGCTTGGCACCTGTCTACCACACAAGCGATGGTGTCGTCCAGCCCAAGTCCATTTCGCGTTTTAACACGTTTTCGGCACTACAATTCTTCTATAACTCTATGTTTAGAGTTTATATACAATAACCACGACTTATAAACATATTACAACATTGATAGAGGCTTAGATCTTAATTGAGAGTATTGAGATCTTGTGTAAACATTTATTATTGATTATAGTGAAATACTTTGCCACTGCTCATGATTTTTTGCCGATCAAACGTAATATTTTGGTATTCTTGTGTTTGTTTATTTTATCTTATCAATTATCTTGTCAATTTCGTAACAGTGTTGATTACAGGGGGAAAAAAAGTAAATTTTTAAAAATTATAATTTAAGTAGCCATTTACTAAAGCAATGATGGTGCTAGTGAATGTACCCGAAGACATAAGAATAAACTGCACGGTCACAAAATCACATGCATGCTGATAGTAATTTTCAAGCCTCGAGGAATTCTTCCTCCAGAGCAGCATAAAACGTACACTAAATTTTGAAAATGAAAGAAAAAATTACCATCTACTGTCGGCATTAAATATGTGACAACCAACTAGGCATTAAATTTTCTTGCAATAAGATACCAAAAGCTTTGATATGCATCAGGTCAATAGTATGGCTGTCCATATCTATAGGCAAGTGTTGATATATGAAATAAACATTTAAAGTAGACCTTATAATAAATTTTTGGCCTTTGTAGAAATCGGTGAAATGCAGTGTAGTAAGTTATGCAGGACAATGTTAAATCTATGACTCGAGCATGAAAGTCGTTTTTACACTCATCAAATAGTCGAATGTTACATCCATAAGTAATATTTTTTGTTGATACGCAATATTCAAATAATATTCAAGTAATACAATCTTATTGTTAATTTTTGTTATATTCTCTATTAAAATGTATTGTGAAGGCCAAAATCAATAAAACACAAAAAGACTTTTTCGTCTCGTCAATTCACAATTGCCACTTAAAAGGCGTCAAAATTGTCTATATAAATATGTAAAATTGATAGACAATTAGGACATGAGATAATCTTCTAAGAACCAGGAATGCATACGAACAAATCTTGAAATTGCGGAGACGGAAGAGTTCTTTTGAGTTTAAATTGATTTTTTTGGTTTATTTTGTAATTTTGTTGAAATATGGGTAGAGAATGGTGAAAATTAGGCTATTAATTCGTCTTCCTACTACGAATTGCATGTAAATTATTTAGATGGTATTGTTGTCATTATCATATTGATCTAATATATCGATTTTTCACGTCATATTGTACCATTAAGAATGTTTGATTGGCTTAATTTTCATAAAAAATGTCATTTTTTCCACCTAAAATCCTACTTTTAGAATCCATTTGATTGCAACGAATTCCATGAAAAATGTCACATACGAGGATAACGAATTTCACTTTGACTGTTTGATCGCAGCGTGGAAATGAAAATCGAATTTCAATGTACAACCACTTTAAGCTGTATTTTCTTTGTTTTTCATGACAAACGAATTCCTATGGATTTGGTTGATTTTTGTTTTCCAACTAACATTGAATTTGAATTTCTTTCCATCTTTGTCTATCAAACAGACCCTTAGTGTGTTTGATTGACAATTTTTTCCATGGAAAATATTTTCGAACTTCTGATCATTTAATCATATTTTTTCTCAAAAACAAGGAAAACATATTCTTTAGGGAGTTGTAATTTTGTTTTCCAGGTAATTCACTTTCTCTCTCATTTATCTTCTCACTCATCTATAGACAAGTATAATATTTTCTAAGTTGAAAACTAAATTAAACACATTTTATTAATCATTTTCATGCAAATATGTTCTCGACAATTGAATTGATTAGAATTTTATTTTATTTTCAAGTAAATTTCATGCTTGCAATTAAACGCACCACAAGTGTTATCATGTAACATAAGATGAAGTTTTCTAGTTTTGCTGAATTGGTTTGAAATTGAGATGTGTACATGTATTGAGGATGAAGAAGACCAAATTAATTGTTCGAACATTTATGCTCAATTAATCCTGACATTAGCAAACTTTGCAGAATAAAACCTATCTACTGTAAACTTTGCGGAATACAAACTGACATTGATAAACTTTACGAAATAAAACCTATCATTTGTAAACCTAGAGCAAATCAATCCTAACATTTCTAATATTTGCTTAATTCAACCCTAAATGTAAAATACAGCACTGCAGAACAAAAAATACACCAAAATGCTTTTTGACGTTGAAGCAACGTGTTGGTTGCCATAGAAATCTTGAAAAAATGTGTCGATGACTTGTGAAAGTCCATGGAACTAATATTTCTAGGCATATTATAAGCAGGTGTCCTCAAAGTCAATAGACTCTTCGGAGAGGGATACCATTATTTGCCATTATCGACAATTAAATCAGTCTTATCATGTACAATGGGAGCTCCTAGGCCTGGACCCATAAACCGCAAACCCGTGGGTCCGAACCAACCCGGGTCGGGTTGGGTCGGTTTGTGTTTAAAAACGAGTAGTGTCGGTTCATTTATAATTTTAAATTTAGATGGGTCGGGTCGTTTTATCGTTCAAAATTTTCCTAGCCAACCCAAACCGTTATCAAAAGTAGAATGCCTATTTCCTTGTCATTCTCGTGAAGTCTCTCTGAGAAACTTCAAAATTGAGCTTCCCTTGCCTCCTGCAATCTCTTCTCTTCAACAATTCTAAACTGAATCAAGAAACTTCACTCAGATTATACATCTATCCAAGAACAAGAAGGAAGAGGAGAACGATAACTGGGATCTTCCTGAAGGTGGATCTGATAACGGATGATCAGATCTCCAAATTCAAGTAAGCTCATGTTAAGTTTGTATCTCTGTAATGTATTCATGGGCTTGACTCTAATTTGTTCTGAAATTATTGTTTATTTCAAATCTTCAACCATCCATTTCTTAGTATTTATTAATATCTGCATTTTTCTTGTGTCCTAGTTGCCTATTTCGATGTTTTATAGTTTTAATTCATGCAAGTCCAAGAAAGAAGCCAAATTCTTGAGGGACAATGCTGTATATCTTAATCTTCGTATTTCATTTGCATATTTAATATATGTAATCTCATTTGCTTTACAAGGGTTATGATTAGATGATTGTTAGCTTTTGTGTTTTGGAATTTCAGTTGAAATCTTAGTTTGTGGTTCATTTGATAAGTGTGTAGCATGATGAACACTTGGCTTTTTCTGGGAATCCATTGTAGATCTTGAACTAAACAATTATGTTTGTAACAATTCAGTTGAGATTTTTAAAGACTTTTAAAAAGTCTATAAAAGTCTCAGTTGGGGTATTCAAATTTTAATGACTTTTATATAAGTCTCTATGGTACTAACTTTTAAGCAAAAAGTACTAAAATAAAATCTCAAAATTTATCTCGAGGACATAACACAAATTATCCATAAAAGACTTAACATCGAAAATGTAAGGTGCTAATAATCAAAACCAAAGCCTCAGCAATATCTCCCTCAATCCTTCAACACCAAACAGGACATAACACAAATTATCCATAAAAGAACAAGCAATAGAATCGCAAATCAAAAATAACAGCACTTAAAAAAGAAACCAGAACATCATAAGCCAAAACAAAACAATTCCAATGACTCAAAATGCTCTTTAACAACAAAAAGGAAAACAATTATCCAAAACATAACAGAAAATTCCGTAATCAAACGTAACCATAATACTAATAATAATAATATCAATAACAAAAGCAGTGACACTACCGATATTTCAACGGTAAGACTTCTGGAATCTAGCACGAGCACCACGACCACCAAACTTCTTCGGCTCGCAGCGTCTAGGATCAGCCACCAGAAGGGTCCTATCGTACCTCACCAAAATATCCTTGATCTCCTTCTTGGACTGTTCGTCAACGTACTTCTGGTAGAACGCGACGAGGGCCTTAGCAATGGACTGACGGATTGCGTAGATTTGGGAGGTGTGACCACCGCCCTTGACGCGGATGCGCATGTCGACTCCAGCAAAGCGGTGGCGGCCGAGAAGAAGAATGGGCTCGAACGCCTTGTAGCGGAGGATCTCCGGCTGGACCAGCTCGATTGGGACTCCGTTGATTTTTATCAAGCCTCGGCCGCTCTTGCAGTGGGTCACGGCGACGGCGGTTTTCTTCCTGCCGAAACACTGTACGGACTGGGTTGACGGCGCCATGTTTTCAGGTGGAGTTTTGTTTCTGCGTGACGGGGAATCTAAACCCTAGAAGAGGCTATGTAGGTTTGGGTGCAACAGAGTTGAGAAGATATGGATGCAACGAGTTTAAACGGGTGAAATTAGGGTTTGGGCCTTTAATATGCACTGCATTGGTTGGTTATTTACGATTTTACCATTAGAAAATAAGGACCAAGTAGCAATAAGAAATATTGTAATATTGGTCCCCAATCTATAAGTGTTTTTTAGCAATGTGGCCTTTGATCTTTGAGGTGAAGCATTTTGGTGCTCAACCTTTCAATTTAGCTGAATTTGTAGTCATTTCTGTCGAATTTGACTATTAAGTGGTATGTCCATAACATACTAAAAAGCATTGTAATGAAAAAAATGGATAAAATATAAGGACATTGCTATTGGTACATAATTTGGGTTACATAAGGGCATCCATCCCCTCACATAGGGGTGTGACCCACTTAAAAGAAAATATTTTTTATTCACGTGGGTCCCACCCTCATGTGAGGAGGTAGATACCCTTATGTAATCTAAATTACGTACAACTAGAAATATTCAAAATATAAATAATTTCAACTTGAAAAAGAAAATAAAAAGGGAAGAGGCCAAGAAAAAAGGATTGTGCTATATGTATATGATAACTTACATAATGGTTTATCAACACATTATATGGCGATATTTAATTAGATCAAAATCTCATGAAATTAAGGAAGCTTTGTTCAACATTGGAGATGGCAAGTCCTCGGGGCCTCTTGGATATACTGCAGGTTTCTTTAAGAAATCTTGGGAGACGATTGGGGGTGATTTTATTGAGGCTATTTCAGAAATTTTTTCAGCCGGCTCGTTCCTCAAACCTAATTGGTTACTTCCAATTATGTAAATCAATAGTTCAAACCCCTCCAAAAAAACTCTTTTTTTACTCGAGGATAAACAAATTAATCAAATCGTCATCGGTTTGATTCCTAAGGGCAGCCATGCATTCACAATTGGGAGGTTACAGGCCGATTTTGTTTTGCAACGTGATTTATAAGGTGATTACCAAGATTTTCTCCAACGGACTAGCTCTAATTCTTGGATCCTTGATTGATCAGTCACAAGCAGCATTTATGAAAGGAAGGAGCCTCATTGAAAACATCCACCTTGTGCAAGAATTGCTCAGGCAATATAATAGAAAGAGAGTTGTACCGAGATGCCTCATTAAGATTGATCTTAAGAAGGTATATGATATCATTGAATGGGGCATCCTTAAAGTGGTTTTGGAGGGACTTGGTTTTTCGGCCAGATTTGTCTGATGGGTGATGATATGTATCTCTACACTTTCTTATTCCATTGCACTTAATGGAAGCATTCATGGATTCATTAAGGGCAAAAGGGGACTAAGACAAGGTGACCCATTATCACCATTTTTTTTTGTGATTTGTCTCGAGTATCTCTCAAGATCATTGAAGGTTGTAACTAGCAACTTAGATTTTTATTATCATCCGAAGTGTGGGTACCTGAAAATCACACATCTGGCATTCGCATATGATTTGATGATGTTTGGAAGAGGCGATGTTATTTCCGTGCGTATTTTAATTCATTATTTATACAAGTTTGGTGATTGTTTAGGACTTAGGATGAACTTGAATAAATCCAACCTATACACTACTGGTATTCACGGGCAAGAATTGGAGGAATTCCAAGACTTAGTGAACATGCCGAGGGGCACTATGCCATTCAGATACTTGGGTATACCGTTTGTAGCAGGAAAATTGAAACCCCATTTTTGGATAAGATTACTACGTACATAAATGGAAAATGCTAAGTGTACATAATAAATGTACATAATGAATGACATAATGTGATGTGGCAACCATCATGTCGTTGATGTGAAAGTGTCAAATTTGAATTAAAGGTTTTGATCAATGGCACTTGTAATTATGTAGATCATTATATAGACAATTATGTTCTTGTAGCATCACTCTACATAAATACATGGACTAGCGCTTCTTTATCATACGCAGGTAGGGCTGAATTGATAAGAGCGGTCTTGCAAGGAGTTGAATGTTTTTGGTTATCTATTTTTCCAATCCCAGCCACGGACAAGGATAGAATCATACGACTTTGTCGGAATCCTTTGGAACTCTAAAAAATCATTAGTTAATAGGATTGATGTTTGTCTCCCCAAAACAAAAGGAGGACTTGGATTTCGAGATATCAATTGCTAGAATAATGCACTGCTAGCCAAATCTCTTTGGAATATTCATGCAAAAAAAGATACACTTTGGGTTCGGTGGATCAATCACGTGTATTTGAAGAACGCAGCTATATGGGAATACTCACTTAAAAGGGATGATTCACCATTGATCAAGAAACTTATTTCTATGGCATATCTATTGAAGCAAACTGAGGGAACATAACAAGCAGTCATCCTAAAAATCTCATATTGGATTTAGAAAGACAGCATAAGCATTGCCAAGGCTTATCATTATTTCCGTCCAAAGGGAGCTACTATGCGATGGGCAAAGGGCGTTTGGAGCTCGTGTATAACTCCGAAATATTCTTTCATCCTTTGGCTTAGTATAAAAGGTAAACTTCTCACTAAAGATTGTCTACAATACATGGACATCGACAACACGTGTATTCTGTCGAACTTCAGTTGAATATGCCCAACACCTATTTTTCCAATGTGTTATGAGTTCAACGATTTGGGGACATATTAGAGCTTGGCTGGGAATCACAAGATCCATGACTACAATTGCTAGCACCTTGAAATGGATGAAGGAGGGACGCGGGACTACTTGGCAAAGGCAAAGAGAGTTGAAGCTCGTCATTTTGATTACAATGGAGAATTTGCTCTGATACTGAAAGGATGTCAAGATGTACAGCACAATATTCAATAATAATGAATCAGAGGTCGAAGGTTTCATGTTGATAATATAAACCAGGAGCCCCAATTTCTGTTTAAACGTGTATTCGTATTTCTTCCACTCTATAAGATAACTACAAAATGTATATACACTTGAAAAAGATTCATAAAGACAGAAATAACCTGACTGACTATGAGAACCAGAGAAAATATGCATGTAGTTCGCCCTCCACCATCTCTTGTTTCGGCTAATGCAACTAATTGTCTTCAACTGAAAGTTCTTCCTCAATTTTTAAAGTTTCTCTTCTATTTCAAGTTTCCACTTGACGGATGGGTGCTTCCTACAGCAAAATATGCCGCATTAACCACATGTGCAAAAGTGATTCAGAATATAACAATCTTAAATGGGTAAAAAACTAAAAAATCAAAAGTATTCTTCACATATTCAATTTCGAAATAGCATTCGATTGAAATCTCTACCTGAAAGTAAACATAATAAAAACCAAAAGGAAAAGTAATCCATGTCTAAGTTATAAAATTCACCCTTGACAAGTAATCCATCCCACGGTATCTAAGCATCCTTTTGCATTGTGAACTCAAGTCATAACATCACCGTAATAAAATTTGCTTCTCGGATTGGGGTACAACACTTGACTTAGAGGTCTGTTGCAACAGAATTACCAGACATTTATCATTTCTATTTAATTAAATAGGGAAGTCCACCTAATTTAGATGATTTATTGAACAAGCGTATATGATTTATACCCACAACAACAAACTAAACCTTATTCCTAGTAAAAACTAGCAATAGCTCTAATTACAGTCTAATTAGCAACAAAAATGCATACACGTAAAGCTCATAGCTGATGAATAATGGAACAATAGAACTTTTTTACCAAGAAATAATTAATATCCATAAGATGAACTTCAATTATTCAGGTTCAAAAAACATTTTGATTCTTAACCATTTGCTAGTCCATAAAACATAAAGATCACAGTGATAACTGATTTCATCTATCCAAAACATTAAGCCCCTATTTGACAACCATTATTTTGAAACTCTTCCACACATTTATACAATAAAATATTTTGCACACAAACCTAAAATTCTTCCTATTTTTTAACTGCGTATTCTCATAAAAATCACTATTCAAATCTCCATTTTCTAAAAATAATGGCCATAAATGGAGGCTAAAAATGTTCAAATCCTCCTCCTCTAGCTATAAATGAACAGGAGGCAACTTTCTTTGTTTAAGTTTCCCTTGCCTTCTAATTGCCGCACTTAGATCAACCGTGACTTTTACACTCGAGAACTTTAATTCTTCCACTATATTGCTGAATAGCTCAGACTGTTAAAAGTTATGGTGGATGTGTAGTCGAGTATTGAATGGACTCAACAATATAATGAGTAAAAATTTTAGCATATTTTTCTCATCTAATGTCTGGTACTATCCAATAGACTAGAGACAATAAGGAACAAATCAGAAACCACGTGTTCTGCATTTCAATGATAAAAAACATGCGCTTTTCACAACTCAAATTGAACATCCTACGGTAAAGTTGCCCACCAAAATAATCAACAAATAAATTGCTTGTTAAAAATGCAAATGCTTAGTTACCTCCTTCCCAAATCGAGGAACAGAGTTTTGGTTCTGGTCTTTGGCAAAATATTCTATAAAAAAATTCAATGATCCTATGGATTGGCTGAACTGCTTGGATCCATTGTATGGCCTGATTTCTCTCTCGCTCTTGTAGCCAATGCATTTCTTATTACACGTGCCTTCTTTACTATCGAATTCTCCTCCAAATTAGCACCATCTTTATAGTGTTGAAAGTTCTGATCTTTGGCTTCCCAATCACCTGACTCGTCACAAAAAGCCGAATAATCCTCCCTTGTGATCAACATATTGTGAAGTATTGAACAGGCACCAATATACGCCACTGCAGACTTATATTCGGCCTTGATTTCCCTCCTCAAAACACCCCAGTTCCTCAAACTTGCAATGGTTTTTAACGCTGAAACACACATCATACCGTGCATATTATTGAAATTCTCTTCATATGAACCGACCACAGGATCACGAAATGGTACTAATAACCAGGGAAGCAAAGGATAGTCTCCTTCCCCAACAAAATACTGAGGTATAGCCACATCATCTATATACAACGGCTGTGACAAATTCAGTAACAACCCTTTCTCGATATCTTTAAATAAAGTTGATGATTTAAGGACCTGAAAATCACTCTTATTGCCGCTAAAACCAGCTACAATACTTAAAATTCTTGATGACGAGTCCACTACAATTTGAACAGCAATGTGTTCTTCTTGTGGGGTATCTGGGTTAATTCTGTCAGATTCAGACTCAGTGTTTCTTTTGATTCTGAACCTGGCACACTTTATGATTCCACAGCAATTGGGCAGGCCAGTGAGGGTTTCAAACTGGGTTGACACAGAATCTAACTCGTTATTACTCGGGAGCCCCACCCAGAACCGGAAATTGGTGCAGAGCACACGGCAGAGCTGTTTGACACAGAACTTTGAAATGGCTTCGGAGACTTCGAATCGGCGGGAGATTTCCGGGTAATCAGAGCCAGTAGCGAGTCTGAATAGTCCAATTCCGAGGCGGGTCTCAGCCGAAAGATTGAAAGGCGAGTCAACCGGGTCCCGGCAGTCGAGCAACGGCTCAAGTAACCCACATAGCCACTCGAATGTCGAGGTATTCATTTTGAAGAATTGCTTGAACAAATCAGGGTTTCTGAATATGGCTGAGTCAACTTTTCCAAATCGACCCATTTTCCCGAGTTTGAATGCGGGATCATCATCCTCCTTCTCCGGGGAATCGGGGTCCAAGAAATGGGTCCGCTTTCGTTTTCTCGAACACGAAAGGAGGAAAACGGCTGCTGCGATATCAGAGGTGGAGATAAAATGGTGGAGGAGAGGAAAAAGTGATTCTATTATAGGGTAATATGCAGAGGAAATTGAAGTAAGTGAATTTGAGGAGGGAAAAATCAAGAAGAGGAGAATTAAAAGTTGAGAAATTAGAGATGAAAGTAACACAGCAAGAGCGCCGGAATCCATGATTGATATCTTGATTTCTGTGTAAATTCATCCCATGAATATAAACCACCTGGTCAAATGATGAATTTTGGAGTTTTATAACCCCACGTGAGTTAAATGATAATTTTGTTAAGGATTTATTTATTTATTTTGAGGTAAAAAAGTGAACATTAATCTTGCTCAATTTGGCTTACTCCACAGAGTAAAAACAATTTTTCTGTATTTACTGAGGATCAAGAAATCTTGCAATGTAATCTACGATTTACACTATAAAAAGGAGCGAACTAGCAATATTTTTTTATTTATCCCTTGTTCGACAATTATTATTTTGAGAAAAATAGAGTTTTAAATGATGATTTTTAAGAGAATGTATGGTAAAAAAAATGAGAATGAATTTTAAATTTACGTGCAAAATATTTTATTATGCCCCCGTTTGGTGCACATTTTTTGAAAAAGAATGCATTTTTACTGTTGATGTCATGGGAAATATGTGGTTGAAAAAGAAGGAAAAAATATTGATGTGATGGAAAATATTATTTTATTGAAGAATGTGTGGTTGAAAATGAGTAGAAGAATGATAATGAAAAAAAAAAAAGTGGGCTTATATAAATTTGTGCTTAAAGATGATCGTAAGAATTAAAGAATTTTAAAATAATGATAGTAAAAATAGGGGGCTTAATTTCATATCGTTATAATGAGATGGAGAGTATTATTTATTCATCTCATATGATATGACAAGTGCGGGTAAAAGATAAGATCCATGAAATGTAATGTGATGTGGTGTGGTGTGGTGTGGTGTGGGGCGATTTGGGGTGGCGTGGGACTCATTTTATTACTGTCGTATTTATAGCGTCGTCATCTTCGATGAAGTGATAAGACCAATTAAATATGTGAACATTGGACACTTTATTTATTTTATTATTTAACGTCACATCACATTGAGACAATCAACACTAAAGATAAATAACATTAATTTAAAAGATAAGATCCATGAAATGTAATGTAGTGTGGGGCGCTCTGGGGTGGGGTGGGACTCATTTTATTGCTGTCGCATTTAAAGTCTCGTCATCTTCGATGAAGTGATAAGACCAATTAAATATGTGAACATTGGACACTTTATTTATTTTATTATTTAACGTCACATCACATTGAGACGATCAACACTAAAGATAAATAACTTTAATTTCATATGAAAGGTAAACAATGATAAACATGTTTTTATTTAAAATCGAATTAAATTTTCTAGTTAAAGTTAACAAATAATTTTAACTATACATTTCATGGAATATGTGGTTATATTCAAACCACACATTTTTATAAACACGCTATACTTTAATTACGTTAAAGATTATTAACTTTTATCTATTATCATACTTATATCCTTAACTTTTTTCTTCCTTCCATTCTTATTTTTAACATTTCATTGATTGGAAAATATTGTTTTTATTCGTGATTTTCATTCAAAAATATTGTTTACGTGATTTAAAGTTAGAATCAAACATTTAATCACATTTTTGCATTATTATTTATTTTACTTATTTAAAAATACAATGGGAAACTGATATTTTTTTTCCACTTTATTTCAAAAAAAATTTGGGAAGAATTCACAATTAGGAACAATTTATGTTAATTAAAAAAATAAGAATATGATAAAAAAAAAGTTTGAGACATAAATGTGATAATATGTAAAGATTATGAACCTTTTGTACACTTAAAATGTAATTTAGTTATTAAAAAACTGTGGTCCGAATATATTTAACCTCGTAGAATTCATAACCTTTCAACAATACATTCTATTATTTTTTATCAAAATTTACTAAAAATTGATTTTAATCTACACCAAACAATGGCTAATTTGATTTTGGTGAAAATCAAGAAAAGTAGTGTTTAATTATTTCATAATTTTTAAAGTTAATTTACTTAGTCCGGTTTGACGTAAAATTTAATAACATATTTTGTAAGAAATACCTATTTAATAACATATTTTGTAAGAAATGATATTTTGGAGGACGTGAGGTTAAAAATAGGAAAAAGTGGACAAGGATTAAACTGTACTTAACTTTAGCCTGTGTTTATACTTTTGACATTATTATTACTTGCTTTTAGCTTATGATATTTCATATTTATGCTTCTTTTCAGGTTCTTTTGGAAGACAATTGGACAATCAAGGAGACTAACATTGATATTATATTTTATGAAAGATTATTATTTTTTTTCAAAAGTTTAGAGATGCTGTTATTAATGTTTTGTTTGACTTTCTAATGAATGGCATTTTTATATTGCTCAAGTGGTTTTGGCATAGTTTTTCTAATTCTTTTGACATCTTTAGAGCTTGTCTAGATTTTTGGGGTAAAATATATTATGGAATACTAATTTTTTGGGAAATCTATGGTTAAAATGTAAGAAAATATTTTTGAAATATGTGTATAATTATTTTATGGAAGAATGTATGGTTGAAAATGAGTTTTGAAAAAATGGGGCTCAAGTAGGGGTTTCTTGGTACGGTTGTTGAAATCGTATTTTTGGATCAAATTGATGGAAGCATCTTGTGAATCGGATCATAAATGAATATTACTTAAAATGAGCAAAAAATTAAAATAAAAGTTTTAACAACAAATTAACAACTAACAAGTCAATTACTAGCTTAAAACATACAATAAAAAGTTTTTAAAAAAATCAAGAACTTTATAAATGATCAACAAAAAAATTGGTGATAAAAATAAAAATGATTAAATCTCAAATCCACGAAATTGAAAGCGGAGAACTTTGACGAAAAATTAGGAAGAATCTTTGTTCATTAATATATAATTCGAAAGGTTTAATAGCAAAAAATCTCTCTACTCATTTGACGTTGTGTGGAAAACCCCAACCTTTTGGAAATATCATAAAAGGTCCATGTTTGAAATCTTCGGTGCTGAATACAATCTTTTAGGTACTGAAACCCCTTACCGTCCAATTTCATTAGTTTAATAATTGAAAACAATAAAATTTGTTAAAATTAAAAATGAATAATTACAACTACATATACAAATTTTTTTATTTTTTTTACAAATTATACTCAATTTTTTATAAGTGCCACCTACAATCGCAAATTTTCGAAACTTTATTTTCCACCCCACCCCATCCCATCTTCTTCCCCACCTCAACCATACCCATGCCGCCACCTTCAACCACCAATAATCACCAACCCTAATCACCAAACAGGACCTAAAAGATTGAGAAAGAAGCATTGCAAATCCACTTGTCTTCCTCAATCTACAGATTTGTTTGTGGTGCCAAACTACCATTGCCAAACCCCTTTTAAGCTTCAAGAAAACTAGAAAAACCACTTTTTTTTATGACTCAGGTGTCCAAGCTTCGCCCGACTAATCCTGAGGAGTGGCTGCATTCCCCCTTGATTCGCCACCCGGGTTAATTCGGATGCGGTCACAGTTTATACACATTTGGACTGGACATTCGACGGTTCTCCTTTATGTGGATTTCTGTCTTCCAACATAAATGTTGTCTTCCAGTTGCTATGGGGATTTGAACTTTCGATACTCCGTAGAAAATCTTCCTACTTTACCATTACGCCATGTCCATGGGGGCCTAGAAAAGCCACTTTTTCTTAAACGGTTAAGTGGCAAAACCTATAATTTTCCTTGAAATCCAAACCCAAATTTTTAAATTTTTAAAGAAAACTATTTTTTTTTTAATTTCTAGTTTTTAAATAACTTATTTGAGACTCATTTGCACTTTTTTATTTTAAAATTTTTTAATAAATTTAATTGGGACCCGTTTGCACTTTTAAAAAAAATTTTAATATATAATTTTTTAATAATTTATTTGGAACTCGTTTGCACTTTTTTTAAAAAAATTGGAACTATGATTGCAATTAATTCTTTAGCTTTTTTATTTAAATATGATGGTATAATAGTCATTTCACATTTTTTTTATGAGTAATGTTATTCATCCCCAGTGGGGATGAAAACACAGTCTACATGACTTTAAATGATA
>CAIGRT010045265.1:0-12140 GCA_903798405.1 Fraxinus platypoda | reverse complement strand
GCATTATGATGGTCCATCTTCCCAAGTAGATAACTTTAAGGAACTAGTCTTTAACTAGAAGAACGCAACTCTCCCATCATCATCTCGTTCACAACGAGAGAGTGCCTAGTCTAATATAAATTATAATAAATATATTGATTAGAACTCATTCTTAAAATTGACTTATAAAAAAAGGGTGTCTAATTGGCTATAATCATGTAAACTAAGCCTTAACTTAGTGATATGGATAGGAACCATTACATTCCGTCAATATTAATCGTTATGTTGTTTATTTTAGATTGAGTGACTAACCTTGATATATTGTGAAAGTTGGATGATCAGTTTGACTTAAATGACCATTCGAGAAAAATATCAGTGATATAAAAGAACCCTACCAGTGAGCACATGATAATATTACAGATCATAGTTTAACTGTAAAATTTGATTTTTTTACGCGTTAAACCTATAAATTTGTTAATTTAGTACCTAACTGATGATATTTAATGTTCAATAATTGCAATACTACCAATTAGTTTCCACGGTCAGGAATCTTCTGCCAATTTTAATTGTTTATTTAATGCTAGTACCTTCCAAATAGTTTTTAAAAATCATACAAATTTCCGCCGTCCGGAAAAATTTAAAAACCCATCTTTCTCCGAGTTGAATTAAAAAACTCAATAATTTGGACTAATTCCCCTCCAACCTCCAATTCAGTAAAAGGGCAAGAAATCAATGCCAGAAGCAATCCATTTCCAGAAATGAATTCTCAGAATGGCATGTAAAAGACATGACTGAATGCATACAAGGCATTTTGGTGGGCTAAGGACATCAAGAAAAATTCCAACATTTCCCACAAAAATAGAAGCAAATTATATTGGTAGCTATACAAAAGATTGTTTGGAGTTTTGAGCTATGATATCTTTTTCTAAGAATTGCTCCATGGATCTCATCGGAAATGTTTGATGCCTCTTGGGGCTTCTATGGCGACTATGAAGTCACTGGATGAATTGCCGAGTAAATCCGGATGCTGCTATTGCTTCGCGGCGATACGGACTCGACCCGCTCCTACCCACCTTGAAGCACCATAGCTGTCGGAAATAGGAGGGGCATACTGGACGTAAGAGCTCCCTTGGTTGGGGGTCGTGTTGCCATATTTTTCAATCGATACACAGTAGAAGAGGTACATTACAAATGCTACATGTTTGAGAGAGAACTTGGTCAAAGGAGGCTAAGATGGTGCCTTATGTGGAAGTGCACAGCCCAATAGGGACAACACACCCCCATTTCAAGCGCACCTCTGTATCAACTATTCTAAGGGGTCTTGTTGGTGGAACCAGTGAAACCACGCGAGCTGGTTAGATACGTGGGGCAGAAGCTCGTAGTACCTCCTTTTCTTGATCCTCATCATTTACTTCACTTCGGTAGTGAATCATCCACTAAGAAGGGGGTAGGCTTGGATGCCTTATTTGAGACTACTAAGGTTGGCGGTAAACTCTTTTATTAAGGAAGGGAGAAGGGGCCTAAGCACGGCAGATGTCGAACACTTGAGTTGCAAAGGTAACCAGTTAGGTAGTCTTTCCTTTCCAGGCATGTTTGGACATACGGTTGTCGCGAAAGATCAAGTTGGCGAGTCTTATGATGGGAAAACCTTCCCTCACGGCTCGGAGAGCACTGAATTGAAATGAGAGGTTCATCACCACATCATTGCATGCAAGGAGAGCTCATCAGAGTACAAGCATGCATGCATATTTCTGGAAAAAAGATGATCATCCTAACGATCCCAAGATTTCCATGGGGGGCAGCTGAAGGTAAGTCTTCTGTGCCCAATAAACAGAATAGCAAGCATCGTGAACATATCAATTAAGTTTAAAAATATTAATCAACATGTAAGAGCTCTTGGACTACTGTTTTTAATAATGTTGACCTATTGAGTTGAAACCTTAAATCTTAATTGATAAGTTCAATTAAGTTTATGTTTGGTTCTATTTTTTCGAAAACTCATTTTCAACTACACGTTCTTTCATAAAATAATTTTACACAAATCATCATGGTTTTAGCATGAATTTGAGGGGTTTTTTTTTAAGTTCAAACATAGTTGATGGTTCCATCTTGATTTGATGCCTTCTGGGTTATTTAGATTGCAGCCTCTTTAGGCTCATGAATTGTATATATCCTATCACATAGCGATGAATATAATTTGATTTGGGCGATTTTTGAACTATTTCTAATTCATATGATTTAAAATAGTTTGAAATCAAACCAAACTATTTTCTGCAGTTGGATTTGAGTCATGATTTTAGCAACATAACACTTAAATTGAAATCTAATAAAGTTACAATATAATATATTTGTCTCATATAAGCGTAAACCAACAGAAGAAAAATATGAAGTTCAACCATAAAATTTATTAATTTGAGCTTTCATATTCGTTCTTTCTGAAATAGATAAGAAAAATAGTATCACAAATTATATATCCCTAAAAGTCAATGGAAGTTGATTATTAAGTGAATTTATTGAAGTATAAATTTAACTAATAAATCATATATCTTGGTTATTTTATCTAATTTATGCCCACTAGAAATGGGAAATGGAACAATAAATAACTCCTACATATAAGAGTTGCATTTTAAAACTAACAAACTCGTCAAATTATTTCAAAATTCAAGTGTATAATATATTATTAATTGGAATTAATTATTTCCACCCCACCCACCCCCACCAAATTAATAATATCCCACCTCACCCGCCCAACCCCTCCCCACGGACCCACCCACCTATAAAAAAATTTCAAAAATTGAAAATTAATGATAACTCTGCAATCGGCAGCACCAGTGTAGGTTAGAATTCAACAATGGGGGTTTAGGATTCAATTAAGAAATTAAGATTTTGAAGGAAAATCACTAATGGGTTAGAAAAAGACAAGATTGTTTCAAATAAAATAAGAGAGCCAATTGTTTGGAACGATACCAAGAATCAACGGTGGGTAAATTAATTATAGAAAAGAAAAAGAACCCATATATTTAATTAATTTACTATAATTATGGCGTTGGAAAAGAATCTGAACTCTAATATTAATCTCAAAATAAATTAACAGATAATTGGCAATATTCTTTGTTTGAAGTCATTTACAAGTGGTCATTTTTTAAATTAGAAATTGGATTATGGATAATAGTGGATTGGAGTTGATATGTGTGGTGGTAGGGCAGTGGTAGCAACGTTGGGCATTGTGTGGTGATAGTAGTGGTGCACTGTATGTGACCAAATTTGTGATTAAGTATGTTATCTGTGATCAAATTTATTGTTTGTGATCATACCTGTGTTATTTGTGAGTACTATGACCAAATTTATCTTTAGTGTCACCGTCTGTAACTAAGTTTGTGTAATCAAGTCACAGACTAACTACTACCAAGTTCGTCTTCGTGGTGACTATTCGTGATCAAGCAAATCTTAAGTGTGATGGTATGTAACCAAATCACAACTGGTCATAATTAACACATAATTGGTCACAACCGATCACAATTAACACAAACTTGGTCACAGAGGGTCACTACAAATAAATTCGCACGCACCGCAAACCAACACCACAACACATATAGTCATAGACGGTCACAATTAACAAGGGCTTGGTCACACTTGGTTACAATTAACACAGAATTGATCACAGAATGTCACCACAAAACAAATCAGCACACACTACAAACCAGAACCATAACCCATCACCACCATAACCCAAAATAGTAAACTATACCTTGTCCTAATTTTTTTGATGCAAAATCTCCAAATTTAGCCTACTTCGCGCAGCGGCCACTTAGGAACCTCAAGCAAAATTGAATTCTCAACCTTACCACTCAATCTATTTGGCAGAGCATGGTCATCTACCTCTTCAATAACTTGTCGGCTACAATTTGATCACCTACACCTCTCTCTTTCCACACAGACATTCACAAAATAATGTAAAGGTTATCCAAACAAACTCTCCAAACCCGTCACGCCATCACCACCACACCTGACCTATCTCTTTTACACAAAAACCTGTAGAGATTATCCCCAACAAAAGTCCCCAAACTCACTACCTTCAGATATACAGCTTGAATCTGTAACTGTGAAATAACAGAGATTTAGGGCACAATTAATAGAGGCAGATTTGGGAGGCAATTGGGTTTTGCACGATCGATGGTGGAGAGAGAAGTCGAGTTATGGTGATGGATCGAGCGTCAATGGTAAGTGAGGTAGCGAGGTGTTGGCAATGGTTAAGAGAGGCGGATAGATGCTACACGGTCGACGGTAGAGAGAGAATTTGAGAGAGTTGGCCATGTTTAAGAGAGGTGGGATGCGATCAGGGACGGTGGGGTGTTGGAGGTGGACAATAGGGTGCAGCCAGGGACGGATCTAGAACCGGATTACAGGCCGGTCTAATACGTAAAAAAATTACACATGATTTTTTTTTACATAAATTTTTTTTTTCTAACTAAAAAAAATTTAGTTGGGGGAGGCTGGGGGGCTACAGCCCTACATCCGTCCCTGGGTGCAGCAGCCAATTGTGGTTTGACAGTAAGTGTAGAAGAGAGAGAGAGAGAGATATGAGTTTGAATGTAGAGAGAGAAAGAGACATTGTTTGAAATGTAGAGAGGGACATCGAGATATTTTGTGGGTGAGTATGGGTGTGGACCTGATTTATGAAAAAAAAAACTTTGTATCTGATTATTGAAATGTAAAGTTAAAATGTAGTTTTGGGCGTAATTTCCTCGAATAGGAAATTCTCCGTGGCCCAGTTTGGTTGTGCCATGACCATTTATTTTTTGGGGCATTTTACACAGATAACCTAAAAATTAAACAATTTCGAAAATACTATCCAACCTATTTTTATTGCCAAAAATAAAATTATTTTTTTAATTTTTCTATAAGTTACACATTTTAACGTCTATTTTCACCATCGATACCATTGCTATCACCACTACCACCACCGTCTAGAACAAACATTGTTACACTTGTAACACTCTTACACCATTATTACCACAACCACTTGTAACATTTACCAACATTGTTGGCAATCTCCATTGCCACCACCAGATTTGCACCACTATCAAATTTGCTAACAACCAACATTTTCCAAAAAGCACCACAAAATCACCATCACCGCCACACTATCTTACAACCATGACAAACCACCATAATAACACACAAAGCCACATCACAACCATCACCACAATATAAAACTAAAAGTTAAGAGTTCAACCCTAAAATTACTTAGACTATATGAATAGGTGAATAACACAGAATTAAAATTATCAATTAAAAGTAACAAGTCACCTTTTAATTGTTCTAAATGTTTAGTCAATCAAGTCAATTTTATCTTATGTTGAATTGCTACATAGTAAATAAAGCAGTAAATAACACAATTTGTTGACGGAGAAAATGATTAAAAATTTCGGGACCAAGCTAGTGATTTCCACTATCGACAATAAGAACTTACAATATGATCCAGCCTAGAAAATCAACTAGACTCGTTGATCTAATTCCTGCAATCTCTAAAACCCTTTGGAACGTAATTCACTCACACTTGTTCCCGATCTTCTGGAATTGTTTATATCATATGGATCACCATAAACACCTTGTTCTTGTACTCTTCTTGTACTTCTGGTCCAACTTCCCTCAATTTTCAACAACCTCTGAAAGCTATTGAGAAAGTGCCTTATTGATTATATTTAGGAAGTAAGTATTTTGGATTACATAATTTTGATTTTTTTTCAACTTGTAGTTGATTGATATCAAAATATAGAATTGTTGGTTGATCTCCAAAGGATATTGTGAAGGTAGAAAATAATGATCAACCCACGTTTTCACGAATTGGGGCTTGGTTATTTATAGTATAAAAGTTTTGGGGTAGTATAAGATAGATAGAAATCTTGAAAATCGTGAACTATAGTTTCTCGAAAAACATTATTTCTCTATCGTCGACGAGCGACAAGCATGTGACAAAGATTCTGATTGGCTGCTCAAGCATCAACTTGGTGACGTGTTAATATAATTCCAGCGACTCTTTCTCCATGTTCCATACTCGAACCCAAAAACTCCTAGTTTATCTATACAACATCTCAAAATACTCATGGACTTTTACAACTCTTTTATAATAATCCATTTGTCTAAAGAATAGCCAATACAACTTAAAACCTAATAAACTCTCCTACAATAGAAGTCAAGGAAGAAAAAACAAAACTAATCTACATAAATTCAAACTGAATGTATGTATCTTGCATTCCTTGTTAATTCAGTTTCTTGAAATCAACAACTCAAATACCAAGTGTAAAAGCACAAGACGTAGAAATTATAACGATTGAAACACACTATCATAAATATGCTAGCTAGATTGAGAAGTAATACTAATGTTAATAAAAACACCAATTGAAACATTAATATCACAAAACATCAAAACTCAAAAAGGTTAAGAATTCAAAATGATATGGAATGCACGAAATAATATCATCCCCTTACTGCAAACTCTCCCTAAAATGCAATTTCATTTCTCCCCATTTTTGTCACAAATGACGAAGGGAACTATATCAACAATATATAATAACTCAAAGATGCAATTGATTGCATGCACAAGCATAATCAATGATCAATAAACTTTTCCACATACTCAATTCAAGTCTAAATGGAGTAAATTGTATAACGACTCATATATGTAAAGTGCCACTAACTTCTTATGAGTAAAACTCCAAATCTTAAATTTGTGAGAAAGGACATGCTAAACATCATTTTAAAATAAGTTTATTCCCCTAATAATGAAAGTTAAACTAATAATGTATATTATGACCTATAAATGAAGCTCATTTTTCATTTTTATTATTCTTTTCTCCCCTTAACTTTGAACATCTATATATTTACGCACAACTTCTATTTTTTTAAGCTCATCATTTTTCTTTTCAATTTTTCACATCTTATGTGTAGACTATTCTCTATTAAGCGACTAAGATGACCTATGTAACGAGTTTAGGGATAATGACTCCAATTCAGTTGACCAGAGGGAATTATGTTATGAGAAATCTCTTAGGATTAATTACTTAAGTCAAATAGGCTTCGAAGAAAAGTATGAGATGAAACATTTTTTTTCTTTTAAGGGGATATACTAGAGCTCAAGTCTACTAAATTAAGGTCAATCCATATTCAAGATCACTCTACCAACAGTTGACAGTCATCCCAAATCTCACATACGCGGTCAAGACTCACTAATAAGATCATAGTGTGTGCAGTGAAGATGGTATATGAAGAAACCTATACTAAGTACACCACATAAATCTAAACAAAGCGATGAAAGATACGTTACAGAACATTAATTAAACTCATACTTGGTCACAACACACAAGTTTAAGTATATTATATATCATGCTATAGTTTAAAAAAATTCCCTTTTTTATTTTTTAATTAATAAAACATGAATGCCAAACACACTAAATAAAAAAAAATGCAGTACAATATAAAAAAAATGCACGTGTCAATGCAAACAAAACGAGGAGCAAGCCATCATGAATAAGCACAAGGATGCACCAAAAATACCAACTCACCGAGGCATAAAACGGCTTTACCCTTGAAGAGCAACGCAACCAACATGTTCAGTCAGAGTATCTTTTTGATCATAGAGATCACTCTTCTTAATCCAGACTTGTCTAGTTGAAGACTTATTCCGAATCAAATGTCTCATTAACTTGGTCAATTGACTCACCTGATTACCGAAGAAGTCAATTCGACTATCAGAATCCTGATTTCTATTTCTAGCAAAATTCTGATTTCTATTTTTATTCATGAATTTATGACACCTAGGCCTTATATATATCAACTCACCACAATTGAAACAAGTAAGAATAAACCCAGGTTTAAATTTATGTGGTTACTAATATCTATTCCTAGGTTGGTAGGTCCTACGCTGTCATTAGGCCTCTATCCTATGATACCCTTGTTCTTGAGTTCGGAATTAGGAACATACATAGGCTGGTTGGTGGCAGAGATAAAAATGATTTTAGAATTACTAGCCCTATTATGATCAGTCTGCTAATATCCTAGACTTCCTCCATTCCGAACATGCTTGTTCCACCCTAATAGACTTTCTAGTTTCTAAAATCAAGTCACGAAGGAATGTAGTTGAGTATTGGATTTCTCAAGGTCGCTTGTCAAAGTTTAAACCTTGGCCTCTATGTTCACCATGACTAATCTTAACTCACTAAGGCTTTTGGTTGACTGCTGAAGGTCATATCTAAGTCTTTCTCTTTCTAGTTCATATACATTAACCTTCTTAATCACGACATTATTCATCTTCTAAATCTTAAAACTCTCTTCAAATAATTGATGATAAGCCTCAAAAATCTCTTACTCATCTTCATAATCTTCCTCAGAGTGCTCACCACTATCTACTTCCTGAACCTTCTCTTTGTCCTTATCAGATTCATTCATAAACTTCCCACTCTCATCATGAGTGGACCTCTCACTTCGATTATCCGAGTTAAACTTGTTATCAATGAGAGTTGCATTCATATCTTTACCCTAATTTTTCTTACTATTAGGACACTCACTTTTATAGTGGCCAAAACCTTGACACTTATGATATCTTGCAGATTGAGATATCTTTTTAGACTTATTGGGATCACCTTTATGTCTCTGAGGCTTCTTCTTATTTCTTAACATTTTGCGAAACTTCTTAGCGAAATAAGTTATCTCCTTATCATTAATGATCTTTGTATGAGTAGAGCTATACTCTTCTTCCCTAACAGTGCTCAAGGCTATAGATTTGTTCTTCTTAGGTTTAGATATGGTGAGTTTATAAGTTTGGAGAGATCCAACTAATTCTTCAATCTTAATCGTATCTAAATCATTGCTTTCTTCGATATCTCAGGTAAGGATCTAAGAATTTTTTCGACAATTTTAGGCTCAGAAACCCTCTCACCTAGGTGGAAGCTAGAATTAACAATTTTATTCAACCTTGGATAAAAGTCATCGAACGTTTCATCATCCTTCATCATAATCTTTTCAAATCTAGTGGTCCACATATGTAACTTAGAGTTCTTAACAAACTGAGTTCCCTCATGTGTGGCCTCTAAAATATCCGGAACCTCTTTAGCAACCTCACACATAGACACAAGCCTAAATTCTTCTGGTGACACAACCATAAATAAAGCATGTAAAGTCTTACTATTCAAATTACACTCATCTAAATTAGTCTTCTACCAATTAGCAATAGGAGTGGGGGTGACAACATTATTAACAGAGCTAGAAGGGGCAATCCAACCATTCATTACGTTCAACCAAATACGCTCATCTATTAATTTCAGGAAGGCTCTTGTTCTAACTTTCCAACAGGCGTAGTTATTGCCATCACAGTATGACGGGATATATAGTGAACTACTCATCTACAAAACTAGGGTTGGAAATCGAATTTGGCCTCTGAAACCAATTGAAAGTTATGAGTTCGACCCTAAAATCACATAAAGGGAGGGTGAATAATGCGAAATTAAAATTACCAATTAAAAGTAACAAGTCACCTTTTAATTGCAGTAGATATTTAGTCAATGAAGTCAATTTTATCCTATATTGAATAATATAAGATTTATTGCCACAATATTAAAATAAGGGAGTAAATAACATTAGATTTTTTAACGGAGAAAATCCTTCACAGGAGTAAAAACTCCGAGATCAAGTTAGTGACTTCCACTATAGACACTAAGAATTTACAGTATGATCCATCCTAGAAAACTCACTAGAGTTGTTGAACTAATTCCTGCAATTTTCAAGACCCATTGGAACGTGCTTCACTCACATCTGCTCTCGATCTTCTGAAATTGTTTATCTCCTATGAATCATTAAGAACACCTTATTTTTGCACTCTTTCTGTGTTTTTTGTCCAACCTCCCTCAATTTTCAGCAACCTCTGAAAGTTATTGAGAAAGTACATTCCTGATTATATTTAAGATGTTGGTGTTTTTTATTATATTTTGTGGTTGATTGATCTCAAGATATAGAATTGTTGATTAATCTCCAAAGGATAATCAATCCACGTTTTCACGAAGTGGGGCTTGAGTATTTATAGTATAGATGTTTTGGAGAAGTATGGGTATAGAACTCTCGAAAATCGCGAACTAAGGTTTCTCAAAAAACATCATCGCTAGAGCGATAGACGGCGACAATGATTTTGTTTTGGCCGCTGAAGCATCAACTTGGCTATGGTCTAGCATAATTTCGATGACTCTTTCTCCATGTTCGATACTCGAACACAAAAATTCTTAGTTCATATATATAATATCCCAAAAGACTCTTAGTTCATATATATAATATCCCAAAAGACTCTTAATTCATCTATATAATATCCCAAAAGACTCCTTGATTTTTACAACTCTTTTATAATAATCATTTTTCTTAATAATAGCCAATACAAATTAAGACCTAACAAAAACCATACGCCATTCCTACCATCGATACTATCCCCAACAAAAAAAAGGTAAAAAAAATCAAATCTGAATTATAATTCCAAGAAATAATAAAACAATGACGTGGAATTTCAGAACATGGTGGTGGTTGCTTGGTGTTGTCATCACGGTAGTGATGCAAGGGTGAGATTGTGGACAAGAAACAACTCACCAAAAAATCTCACTTTCACTGACAACATCGTTTATGGTGACAGTGGGTCTCAGTGGAGGGATAGCAGGGATGAGTCACACTATTGGTTGGCAGTGGTGGTGGTCACGATGTGAGAAAGATATAATGACTATAGTGAATGGTGGATAGCGTTTAAATGAAAGCAACACTTTCTAAACTAAATAATACTCCACATCTTACTTGGAATAATGAAAGTTTTATAGGGTATGTGGCGTAATTTTTCCTATTTCTTGTTACTCATCTTCGTGTTTTGGCTCATTAAGTGAATTTAGACCTTAATGATTGACCAACTAAAACACTATTATCGATATGATCCGCAGCCTGCTCATAAAACGATATGGGTCAATTTTCAATTAATATTTTCTAAATAAAAATAATAATTAAAGAAAAAAAACATAAAATGTATATTCTATATACAATCATGCTACACTACCAGATGTTTTGACATAATGCCACATGGTATCTTATTATTGGATAGTTTAAAGGGAAAATCATAGCAGCGGTCCCTAACCTTTTACTTTTTTGTAGACTTTACCCTAACCTTTAATTTGTGCCAACGAAGGCCCCTAACCTTTCAGAAATATGCAGCAACGGTCCAAATGGATGTGTCCATTTGACCGTTAGTTGATCAAGAAAGTCAAAATTTGATCAATTTTGACCAAATGAAAAAGGGTAAAATGGTAACTTGATAATTACCGCATTCAATAAATAAATAAAAATCAGAAAAAAGGTTGTCTCCTTCAAACGCCCACCCCACCCACCCCATCCCCATCTCCTTTCCCACAGCCACCAACAACGTCGGCACCACCGCCAACCGATCGGCCATAGCCACCCAAAACCAACTGCCACCACCACCATCAAACCTATACTCAAAACCAAAAAACCCTACTCCACCATTGCGCACAAGCTGTACAGTAAACCGTTACACCACCTTCAAACTAAAACCAACTACCTCAATCAAACAAATATCAATCGCCACCATTACCATCAAAACTACACCCAAAACCAAAAACCCCACTCCAACATTTCTTTAAATTGATATGCTGATTGTTAAAAATTTGAGGCTGGAAATCACAAAAAAAATGTTGTTCTAGTTTCGAGGCTGACATTATTCATGAAGGAAATGGAAGAAGACGACATGTTCTTAGCCTCAGTTGGCGCTAGGCTTTTACCATTGCTTATTTTAACTTTGGGCAATAAACAATTGGTGAAATATCTTGAGATTTTGGAGAAATTTGTTCAGTAGGAATCGCTAGTAAAAATCGATTCAGTAGGAGGACAATGGGTGTGTGATTGGATTTTTGGCGATGGGTATGAGAAGGAGATGTTGCCGGCAGTGGTGTGTGATTGGATTTCTGACGATGGCGACAGATGGTCGTGTGGTGGCTAGGGATGGGCAAAACCCGACCGGTTTGGGTTAATTTTTTTATTGTTTTTACACGGATTGGGTGGGTTGGGTTGGGTTGGGTTGGGTTGAGTTATGTGTTAACTCGTAAAAACTAAATAAACCTACCCAA
>CAIGRT010045256.1:0-11880 GCA_903798405.1 Fraxinus platypoda | reverse complement strand
GACTTTATTATCTTTATTTAATAAATATTTTTAATTAATTAAATAAATACCTGATTTTTGAATTTTTAAATTATTTACCTTACTTTTGAATTGTGGTAAAGAATACACCTTAAATATGAATTTTTCCCATAAAGCTACTTGAACAGGGCCACGTAGGGCCCAGTTCAAGTAGCACGGCCCATGATTGAAATGCCAATTAGGATCCAATAAACTAACACAAATAAAACATCATTTCATGTAAATATTAAAAATCGACAGCTTTGTTTCTACATTCTTGTAACGGCCATTGATTTTAATTTATCGAATTTTCTAACAAGTAGTCAACTCCAATAGAGGATGGACTCTTGAAAAATCGAAGGTTCAACCATCACATATTTTTATTTATTTATTTTTTGCGTCCCACTCTTGTCTCTATCTTTTAATAATTTGCACTCGATGGTTTCTTTGGAAAAGTTTATTGGGAAAGCGAAATTTTTTTATTTGCCCTAATATTTTAACTTAAGCAAAAAATAGTGACAAATACAAAATTTCGACAAAATATTTACCTCGATTTCACAGCAATCAAATAGAATATTTGAACTCAAATCATTAAAAATGAAATAGGCTAATTGATTAAAAGTTAAACGATAAAACTAATATAAAAAAATGAATTAAGAACCATAAATTTTAGATCTACGATACCACATTGTCGTACAAATGTGAAGTTTTAGGAATAATAAAAATAATAAAATTGTAAATTTAATAAAATATATAATTAAAACTAATTATTGACTTTGACGTAAAAATTTTAGCAATTTTTGAGTTTTGAAAAGTTTTCCATTTCCTAAAGGGAAAATTGCAGTCACGGTACCAAACCTTTCACTTTTTTGTAGATTTTGTCAAAACCTTTGATTTGTGCCACCCACGGTACCAAACCTTTCAAAATGTAGCAACTGGAGTCCAAATGGATGAAAACCATCCATTTGACCGTTAGTTGACAAAAATAGTAGATTTGACCAAATTTTAAAAGGGCAAAATGGTAACTTTTCATTTTTTCATATAAAAAAGAACTAAAATAAAATAATTAAATCAAAAACCAAAAAACCCTATTATCTTCTCCAACCATCCCCATCCCCATCCCCACCCAACCCAACCCAAAACCAAAACTGTCGGCACCACGACCGCCATCACCTCCTCCCACCACCACAACCTCAGCTGCAATTTTCCCTAAATTATATACTACGAAATTATAGATGAATGAAAAAATTTGAAAGAGGAAAACCATGGTAGGTGTTGGCTGCAGCTGCTTGTACTTCTCTTCGCATCCCACAGTTTTGCGATCCTCTTCAACAAATACGAAGAACGCAATATCTGCAGGCAATCCCATCTGGGTCTCAATCAATTCCTTCAAATTCACACAAATTTTTTGCAAACTTCCCGGGAGTGAAACTGAAGTAAATAAAGGGATCTCAACCAACAAGAAAATGGAAAACTATAACATAGCAATGAAGAGAACGATGAGGAACCCATATGAGTATCATCACGATCTCGGTTAGTATCATTTAACAATTTTGACAAACTTTTTTCGAATAGCCAAGGCTTGTTCATCAGGAAACAATTGCGGCAACTCATCATATAGGCAATTCGCTCCGCCATCTGCACACACACGAAGTCGTGCTGTTCTACACAGAGTTATTAAACTGCATTTTTACTACTGCCACATAAATGCATAACAAAAGTAGAACTAACTTAAGAAAAAAGAAAAAAAATTGATTATACCGAATGATAATTTGCCGTGGTTCCAGAGCAGGGGGAGTGAATCGAGGGATGCGTTGGTTTGGTATTACCAGTGCGTAAAATTGAGAAGGGCCATTGTCGGCAGGAAAATCAGGAAGGAGGAACCTTGAGGAATGAATCATCAAATCCATCTCAAAAATTCAATTCAAAGAGAGTGAGATTTTGTGGAATCAAGCAACTATAAAAACATAAAGGGAACGGTTCCAAACCTTTTACTTTTATGCAGATTTGATCTAACCCATATGGGAGGAGGTGACGACAGTCGTGGTGGTGCCGATAGTGTGCTGGTGGTGGTGCCGACAATTTTGATTTTGGGTTGGGTGGGGTGAGGTGGGGTGGGATGGTTGGAGAAGATAATAGGGTTTTTTGGTTTTTGATTTAATTATTTTATTTTAGTTCTTTTTTATATGAAAAAGGGAAAGTTATCATTTTGCCCTTTTGAAATTTGGTCAAATCTATTATTCTTGGTTAACTAACGGTCA
This sequence comes from Fraxinus platypoda, assembly GCA_903798405.1. Taxonomy (NCBI): domain Eukaryota; kingdom Viridiplantae; phylum Streptophyta; class Magnoliopsida; order Lamiales; family Oleaceae; genus Fraxinus; species Fraxinus platypoda. Next base: position 9,622 of record CAIGRT010045256.1, on the reverse strand, counting down.
AATTGATGATTTCCATCCATTTGGACTCCATCTGCTACATTTTGAAAGATTTGATACCGTGAATGGCACTAATTAAATGTTTGGACAAAGTTTGCAAAAATGTAAAAAATTTGATATCGTGGCTGCAATTTTCCCTTTCCTAAATTATCTTGTCAACGTTTGGCCAAGCCAAACAGTAGAGACATTTCTTTTTGGAAAATGAAATAATAATAAAGGAAATATGCTCTGAATAATATTCTAAAATCTCACTTTCCTGAATGGGAAGAAGAAAATAGCGGCCTCCCTCTGCCTCTGCGATAATAATCTAGGGTTTATTCTATTTCTCTGTCTACATCTGTGACAATAATCAGGTATCTTATTACATTTACAGAATTGTACTTATTACTGTTGATTTCGCACTCATGTGATTGTTGTTAATGATTTTATTCGAACTCGATTTGATTGTTGTGCATGATTTAATTTCAACCTCGATCTAAGATCCCGTTCAGCCTGGCAGCTATTCTATAGTTGTAGCTTCTTATAATTTATTTTTATTTCCAAATTTGTTGTTCCTTAGGCAACAGCTACAGTAATTTTCTCTGCGATATCTCTCTTGAATTTTAGTGTGGTTGTTTATGGTTATTCTCCTTGCCTTTAGAACCGGCTAATTTAATGTTTTCTTTTCATATTCTATATTATGCTAATAAGTCAGTATATAACTATAAATTAAATATCTGGCATGGTTTTATTTAACAGTATATTTATTGGCCTACTTTTGTTTGGCTTGGCTTTTTAGGAAACAGAACCGGAGTTGATAGAGCTTAATTTTGGTTGATAACTGCAGTTTTACAGATTTGGGGTAATTTATCAGATTTGGTGAGTGCCAATGGCATGGTTTAGAGCTGGTTCCAGTGTGGCAAAGTTGGCTATTAGGCGAACTCTTTCGCAAAGCAGTTCGTATGTGACGAGAACAAGGGTCACTCGTGCTCAAAACCAACAGTTTCATACTACAGTTTTTAAGTCGAAGGCACAATCTGCACCTGTTCCACATCCTGTTCCACTCTCCAGGTTGACTGATAGCTTTTTAGATGGGACAAGCAGTGTTTATCTTGAGGAGCTCCAGAGGGCTTGGGAGAAAGATCCCAATAGCGTGGATGAATCTTGGGACAATTTCTTTAGGAATTTTGTTGGCCAGGCCACCACCTCGCCTGGAATTTCTGGCCAAACGATCCAAGAGAGCATGCGGCTGTTGTTGCTTGTGAGAGCTTACCAGGTTTATGGTCACATGAAAGCCAAGTTGGACCCATTAGATTTGGAACAGCGGCCTATTCCCGATGATCTAGACCCAGCCCTTTATGGGTTTACAGAAGCTGATCTCGATAGAGAATTTTTTGTTGGTGTTTGGAGAATATCTGGGTTTTTGTCTGAGAATCGTCCTGTGCAAACCTTGAGAGCGATATTGACTAGGTTAGAACAGGCTTATTGTGGAAGTATTGGTTATGAGTACATGCATATTGCCGATCGTGAAAAGTGTAATTGGCTAAGAGACAAGATTGAGACTCCGACACCAACACAATACAATCGTCAGCGTCGTGAGGTTATCCTTGACAGGCTTATATGGAGCACCCAGTTTGAGAACTTCTTGGCAACAAAATGGACTGCAGCAAAGAGGTTTGGGCTAGAAGGTTGTGAGACATTGATTCCTGGCATGAAGGAGATGTTTGATAGATCAGCAGATCTTGGGGTGGAGAGCATTGTCATCGGAATGTCACATAGAGGCAGACTAAATGTTCTGGGTAACGTCGTTCGGAAACCACTGCGACAGATCTTTAGTGAATTTAGCGGTGGTACAAAACCTGTGGATGAGGTTGGCCTCTACACCGGAACTGGAGATGTAAAATATCATTTGGGAACATCTTATGACAGGCCAACAAGGGGTGGGAAGAGAATTCACTTGTCTTTGGTTGCAAATCCAAGTCACTTGGAAGCTGTGGACCCTGTTGTGGTTGGGAAAACTAGAGCCAAACAATACTACTCCAATGATGTGGATAGAACGAAGAATATGGGTATTTTAATTCATGGAGATGGTAGTTTTGCTGGACAAGGTGTTGTCTATGAGACCTTGCATCTTAGTGCTCTTCCAAATTACACTACTGGTGGGACCATTCACATTGTGGTAAACAATCAAGTGGCATTCACTACTGACCCAAGATCGGGAAGATCCTCACAGTATTGTACAGATGTTGCCAAAGCTCTGAGTGCTCCAATCTTCCATGTCAATGGTGATGATGTAGAGGCAGTTGTTCACGCCTGTGAACTTGCAGCAGAGTGGCGTCAGACTTTCCATACTGATGTTGTGGTAGATATTGTATGCTATCGTCGATTTGGGCACAATGAGATTGACGAGCCATCCTTCACCCAGCCTAAAATGTACAAGGTTAGTAATGTTTATTTCCCTTTTTGACTTGATAAAATCATCAGTTTTAAGGGGCATTGGCCGTCATTGTTAGCTTAATTGGAACACTCTCTGCCCAAAATTAACTTTCTTTCTCACTGATGCTAGATATTTAAGAGGATCATTCCTTTTACTGTTCTTTAGAAGTCTCACTTCGCCTCTGGGCGGAAATTAACTTTCTTTCTCACTGATGCTAGTTATTTGAAAGTGTAATTTCTTTTGCCAGTCTTTAGAAGTCTCACTTTGCCTCTGGGTGGAAATTAACTTTCTTTCTCATTGGTGCTATATATTTAAAAGTATCTTTCCTTTTACGGATCTGTAGAAGTTTCACTCTGCCTCTGGATGGATTTTGTAGGTCATCCGAAATCATCCGTCAGCACTTGAGATCTACCAAAAGAAACTGTTAGAATCTGGCCATGTTTCGAAAGAAGACGTTGATAAGATAAACAGCAAGGTCCTATCAATTCTTAATGAAGAATTTCTGGCCAGCAAAGATTATGTCCCTCAAAGAAGGGACTGGCTTTCAGCTTACTGGATGGGTTTCAAGTCTCCTGAGCAACTTTCACGTATTCGTAACACTGGGTAATATTATGTTCATCAACCTGTTTTATATTATCTTTTTTGAGTCAATGAGTTTTGGGGCTGTAAACTTTTCTATTCTGCAGTGTCAAACCAGAGATCTTGAAGAATGTTGGAAAGGCTATTACAACCTTACCTGAAAATTTTAAACCTCATAGAGCAGTAAAGAGGATTTTTGACGATCGCTTAAAGATGATAGAGACAGGGGAGGGTATTGACTGGGCAGTGGGAGAAGCGCTTGCTTTTGCAACATTGCTTGTCGAGGGGAATCACGTGAGGGTGAGCGGGCAGGATGTGGAGCGAGGCACTTTCAGTCATAGACATGCTGTTCTACATGACCAGGAAACAGGGGACCAGTACTGTCCCTTGGATCATGTTATGATNAACATTGCTTGTCGAGGGGAATCACGTGAGGGTGAGCGGGCAGGATGTGGAGCGAGGCACTTTCAGTCATAGACATGCTGTTCTACATGACCAGGAAACAGGGGACCAGCACTGTCCCTTGGATCATGTTATGATGAACCAAAATGAAGAGATGTTTACTGTAAGCAACAGGTAAGTTGTGGTACCACATTTGCTTTCTATATATATAATTTGGCCATATTGCTTTCCTTTTATGTCCTGGCAGACCTTTTTGTGTCAACTTGACAAGTTTTGTGGAATATGTTTTATGTTGGTTGGTAATATAAGCTTGGAAAGTTGGAAAACCTTTCTAATCATGATTGAATTTACTTTGAATTTCAATATTGTCACATGTTTAATATATATTATCATGAAATTTCACTTTGAAAAATTGTCGAGATGGCAATAAGAAAAGTCAAACAGGACATTCTTTTTGAAATGGAGGAAATTTTGATTAAATTGCATTCCGGAATTATTATTTTTTGGATATGCATACAAGTATCCTCTCTTCAGCATAACAATTTTTGTGGTGGAGACACCCAGTCAACAGGTACCAGTATTGATGCTTCATATTATTAATATCCTGTCTGTTCAACTTTTCAATACTTCGTGGAAGGATCTATGTTTGCACTTGGATTTTAACTTCATCTCGGATAATGAGAAACCATTAATGGTACTTATTTCAGAAGCAACTTTTTAGAACTATTGAAGTCTGCCTGGTTCGAGGTGGATAATTTCATTGAACACTGACTGTAATCGGACTTCTACAGTAGTGTATCATGGATAGATATATCTATTTACCTGATTTACATGCTGATGCTTTCAGTCCATTGGTGCATCTAGGATTTTGCATTATAATATCTACGAAGTTATAACCTCATGAGATGCATTTTTACCCTAGCTCAACTCACTGAATCGAAACAAAAACCAATTATTAACTATAAAGAATTTTTTTCCAAATGTAGTTCATAGAAATCCTTTTATGCTAAAGAATTGTTTGACATTGTGCTTTTTTATTCCCGAGGTTTTAAGGTCTGATTGCATCATGTTTGAAGTTTTTGCCCATGGTATCTTATTGAGGACTTTGTTTTTATTTTTTCCACTATTCATAAAAGAATTGAAAAAAAGAAATATTGAAAGTCACATTAATTTGATTTGAAGTAATGGTGACCTCGTGTTGGCTACTTTTTATAAATCCTATTATTCAATGGAGGATGTGATTGATTATAGCATTTGTTAATTGTTTTATCTCTTGTAATACATTGGAAAGGATGCTACCTAACACATGAAATTTCAACTTCAACGCTATTTTCAGGATGGTTGTCAATATTTTTAGCATAACCAGATGATATGTGCTACTTATTTTTGCCAAATGATTATATTTTTTCTTCACACTGTTATTAGTTTTTTGTGTGCCATTATTCTGGTAGAGCCATTCGCCTTATGTTCTGGAAGAGTGACTATATTTGTTCCTCCTGTGTGACACAGGATTGATCAAGTGCTTTGTACTCCTGCACTCCATAATATTCTTACTTTCTGAAATTAAATCAATCTTTCTGCTCTTTAGTTATCTGATTGAAAGCCAGTCCTATCCTGTTATATGCACTGTTACCTTGACACTGCCTAGCATTTGAGTTCCTTAACTTCCTTCACATGTAATTCAAACTCTTAGCAAATTTTGTGTAGATTCCGGGTAATTTGTTTAATGTTTTCATTTTCGCATGCCAGCTCTCTTTCAGAGTTTGGAGTTTTGGGATTTGAATTAGGTTATTCCATGGAAAACCCCAACTCTCTGGTATTGTGGGAAGCCCAATTTGGTGATTTTGCCAATGGTGCTCAGGTGATATTTGATCAATTTATCAGTAGTGGGGAGTCAAAATGGTTGCGGCAGACTGGATTAGTTGTTCTTCTACCTCATGGTTATGACGGCCAAGGCCCTGAACACTCGAGTGCACGTTGGGAACGTTTCCTCCAGGTGTTACCCTTTTTCTTTTTGGTTATGAAACACTTACATTTGTACCCATTTTTTGTTTTCTCTGGGTTTTAATTGTTTACTTTTGGACTACTTATACATTTATTTGAAGTATACACATCCTGATCATCATATTTTCAGCCACATTGCAAGTTTGTTGTTTCTGACTTTAGTTCACTTCAATTGGTTGCTTGTCCAAGGAATTGAATTTTAACCCATCAAATTATAAATTGACTTCAGATGAGTGATGACAATCAATATATTATCCCTGAGATGGATCCTACCCTTAGGACACAAATACAAGAGTGCAATTGGTGAATGTCACGACTCCTGCAAATTATTTCCATGTTTTGTGGCGTCAAGTAAGTAGAACTAACTGAGCAAATATTTGTGCTCTTATATAGGTTTTCTTGATTTTCTTATCTTTCACATCTTTATGCCCCAGATACACAGGGAATTCCGCAAGCCTCTCATTGTGATGTCACCAAAGAACTTGCTTCGTCACAAGGACTGCAAGTCTAATTTATCCGAGTTTGACGATGTTCAAGGTCATCCAGGATTTGACAAACAAGGGACTAGATTTAAACGCCTGATAAAGGACCAAAATGATCATTCAGATCTTGAAGAGGGAATTAGACGTCTGGTTCTTTGCTCAGGAAAGGTTGGAAAACTATTCTTTCTTTTCCCGTGTCTATCCTTCCATTTTTTCCCACTAATCTTAATTATTTCTTTTTCCCCTGTTTGGGTACATCATTGTACAAAATCTTATGTACATAGCATTTTTGCTTGCTGTGCAGGTTTATTACGAGCTCGATGAGGAGAGGAAGAAAACCAGTGGAAAGGACATTGCAATTTGTAGGGTAGAGCAGCTTTGCCCCTTCCCTTATGACCTCGTCCAGCGGGAACTTAAGCGATATCCAAGTATGTCTTTTAAATTGACAAATATATTACACTGTTCAAAGTACTTCAATCCATTTTTTTTTTAATTACTCGTAATGTTTAAGCTAATCCATGCTTGTAGGATTTGGGGAATGCTATTAAAATCATCTCAACTAAGTTTTTATTTAGGCACAAGAAAAATGGATTCAAGATGAATGAAATTGCACATCCAAAGACAGTTTTTCTGGTCACCAGCACTAAATTGACTCATGTGGCCAACTCATTTTGGTTTTATTTTTTGTGATTCTTTCAGATGCGGAGGTTGTTTGGTGTCAGGAAGAGCCAATGAACATGGGAGCTTACAATTACATTGCGCCTCGTCTATGTACTGCTATGAAAGCACTAGGAAGGGGTACTATGGACGACATCAAGTATGTTGGCCGTGCTCCATCCGCTGCCACAGCTACCGGTTTTTACCAGGTTCACGTCAAAGAGCAGACTGAACTAGTTCAGAAAGCTGTACAGCCCGATCCAATTAAATCTCCATAAACTTTCAATGTCCAACAAATGAATTTCGAAGAGAAATTTCATGTCAATTTTTTTTAAGCACTTTGATTTCTGTTGGTTCTTTGGAAAGGTATTTCAAGAGATGCTGTTTTGCTTGCGACTTCATTTTTCACTTAAAGTGAATAATGCTTCAGAATTCCTTCAGTTTGTTACTAAATGTAAGAATAAAATTAACTGAATTGAAAATGAACATTGAGAAAGTAGTTTTGCTTTAAAATACGAGTTCAATCTCTAATGTATGATGGCTTTAACAGTTCATGCCTGGGCATACTGTCGTGTTTGCTGCCTTTTTTTTCTTTGGTTTTGAGGATTTTACTTTTTATCAAAACTACCTGTTATTAATCGAATTTCTTGTCAACTCTATGTAAAATATTCGTCTGGATATACAGATTTATTTGCCTTGATGTGAATGAACGATTCAAGTCACAAGACTCGCAACACGTTCCTTTGTTGTGTGCAAATTTTCTACGCTTTAGTTTGTACGGCTCTGATCTCCTGCCTATAAAAACTTTTCACATGACAAGTGGACCTTACTTACGGTTCTCTGAAACGTAAAGAACCATAAGTAAGGTTCGCTTGTCACATCAGCAATGATAAGTTTTTATCATGTGTCCACTGGATATAGGAGATCAATTTGTATACTAAAAATATCTGAATAAGATAGAAAAAATTATCTATATTGATTGATTGTTGAAGGAAAATTATTCGATATAATGTTCAATACCAATAAAGGGGTGACCTTTCAGCACTCAAACTACCCAAATAATTTTATTGTATGTAATTTTTTTTGTTGATCAAAATTGAAAATAAGTTACTTATTTAAAATGAATATGTCAAAATAAGTTAAAAAAAAAAAAGATTCCTTTCAAGGTACATGTATAGGGCCTGTTTGGTACAGATTCTTCAATTCTACAGTAAATCAATTCTCATTTTCAACCACACATTCTTCAATAAAATAATATTTTCCATCACATCAATAATCTTATCTTCTTTTTCAACCACACATTTCCCATCATATCACTATTCAAAATCAATTCTTCCCCCTAAATCAATTCTCATTTTCAACCACACATTCTTCAATAAAATAATATTTTCTATCACATCAATAATCTTATCTTCTTTTTCAACCACACATTTCCCATCATATCACTATTCAAAATCAATTCTTCCCCCAAAAAATCCCTACCAAACAATCTCAAAGTATCTTCAAACAGATGTTCGAATAGAAGTAAATTTTACTTGATTTGCTACATGTTTGATTGAAGTCTTTGGAGCTTACAATTGACATTCACCTCAGACTCAATAATATACAAGGAAGCTCCCACGGGTAGGCGTAGGAGTAAAGTAGGAGAGTTCTTTTTGGAGTATGTGATATTCGAATTCAGCACAAGGGGTTCACAGAAAGGAAAATCGCTTCTCGAAATTCTAACACAAGTGTGTATAAGCTGTGACTGTATTCGATTTACTCGGGTGGCAAATCAGGATGGAAGGTCGCCACTCCTCAAGTTTAGTCGGGCGATGCTTGAATAAATAAATAAATAAAAGAATATACAAGGAAAAGTGTAACAAGCAAGATAATGTACAAAATTTCAGTACAACTTGTGGAGCTACAAATGAAGAAGAACAGAAAAGCATTTATTTAGTATAAAAGATAAGTGATTCTGCAGCAGGTAAGAGCAAAAATTGTTGATTACCACTGAAGATTCACAAAACCAAAAGTATCAATCGGATCAGATGCTTTTGCCTGGTGAATTACCTTTTCAAAAATGTTAAACTTCAACCAGTGTGTCAAAAGAGTTTATCTTCAGGTTAAACTTGACTATTAACCTGTTTATGGAGTACACGAGTAAACGACAATGTGACCATATGGCAAATAAAGTGAGTCATGAAATGTTCATATATCTACGTAGTTATTAAATTATATCTTCTATTTATGTAATTTATTAACATTTCTATGATAATTGGGCCTTCTTGGATATATACACAATGAATAATACATGCAAATAACTTGTAAAAAATGAATTAAATTCTTTTATTCATGAATAAAATGTAGCAAGAACAAGACTCTTAGGCCATAACCTTAACATTAGGGACGAAGTCAGACTTTTCGTATTGTGTGATCAAAAATTAAAATGCAGTTTTTTTAAAAACAACATAACGTTAATAAAAAAAGTCAAGAAACTACTACAATTGTAGTCTATTTGCATCCATGAAGTTTTTTTTTTTAGATGGAAGTAAGAATTTTCTCGCCCATAATAACGCTCAAGCGGAATCACGCGCGTTACGAGCGAGTCAAGCAAATGGTTTTATTGTACACAAAAAGCAAAATAAATTTGATTCCAAGAATAAAATAGAAATTGAAAATAATTTGCAGAATCGTTGGCAAATCGACAGAGATCCTAGTATAATTAATATACAAAAAAATCGATTATAAGTGTTTTTCTTTTTCTTTTTTCTTTTTGTTTTTAAATCCGTTAATCTAACGAGCAATAATTTGTGAAAAACCGAAATTGCAATTTGCAGGCAATAATCCGTTAGTTTAAACATCCAAATTAAAATACATTGTCAACCAAACATAAACATTAAAACCTTTAATTTCAAAGATAAAAATTCCATACCCGATTGAAGAATAGATATTGAAATTGGAGATTGGAGGAGGGTTTATTTGAGATTGGAGAGGTATTTTTTGTGTGGAAATTATACATACCCCTACATTTGGAGATTCAAATTCTAAAATCAGATTTTATGTTTAAAATTTCAAAAATCAGATATTTAAATATATAGATACA
>CAIGRT010045226.1:0-13678 GCA_903798405.1 Fraxinus platypoda | reverse complement strand
ATTAAAATATCAGTAATCCATATCAAAAAATGTAAATGAATCTCAAACTCCACTGTTTCTTGTCTTTAAAATGGGTTTTAAAATGATTTGAGTTTTAAAATGATGGCAAAATTAGGCCCTATACTGCCCAAAATCACTAAAATTGAATAATACACTTAAAAGATAAATTTCATTAATCTTTTAAACTAACAGTAAAATATACTTCCAAATGAATATATCATTTACAACCACCATTAAACCTGTCTTTCACTTCCTATTCATTCAGTCCATTAAACCCTATGTACACAGTATTCATCCCTTTGTTGTTGCGCAATAAAACTCCATGATTGATCCCACGAGGGGGCCGAACGTCCATGCAGAAAGGGTGAGATCCATACAAGTTGAGATTAAGGATCTCATTGACAATGTTGCAGATACTAGTCTTTGAAGGCACCATAGCAGTGCGCGAGTCGCGACGACAAACGGTGCTTTTCATCGTCACGGCGCATACGTCCTCCTCTTCTCCTCTTTTCTAATTTTGGTTAATTTGCAGTGCGGGTCCTTCAATATTGAAGATGGTGAAGTTTGATCCCTTGTGGCTTAATTGCACATTAGGTCCCGAATAAAAATTGAAGATTAGGTATTTCGATTTGATTTGTAGAACAGGTCCTCTAAAACAAAACTGCAGCAGCAAACCCAACAAAACTACAAATCTTAATTCTATTGCAAAAATTAAAATCAAGGGGGAAGACATGGATATCACCACAAAATTCTAAGGCCATAAATTTGTTCAATAAAAACATTGTGTCACTTAAAATCAAGCGGGAAGACATGGATATCACTTTTTTGAATTCGTCATTTTTTTTTAACTTTCTATCACTTTTTTGAATTTTTATCACTTTTTTTTTTAGTATTTATCATTTTTTAAAATTTTTTGTCACTTTTAGTACTGTCACTTTTTTCAGTCACCTTCTTAATTTCTATCACTTTTTTTTTTAATTGACAAACATCAATTTTTAATAAAAGTAACAATGTACGTCATTTTTTTAATTAAAAAAAGTGACACTTAACTTTTAAAAGTGGCATTGTGTAACTTTTCTTATTAAAAAGTGACAATTTTTATAAAAAGTGACATTGTGTCACTTTTTAATATTATACAGTATTTTTTACTTTTAAAATTTTTTTNGCATACAAATACCAAAAAGTAGATATTAATATTAAAATATAACGTATCAAAAACTGCAAATGGATCCCAAACTCCACTGTTTCTTGTCTTTAAAATGGGCTTTAAAATGATTTGGGTATTGGGCTTTAAAATTAAAATTATGAAATGATTTGATTTATTTAATTAATTTACTAATTTGTTTAGAAAAAAATAAAATAATTTAATTAAATTAATATAAAAAAATTATTTAGTTTTGGTTGTTATTCAGTTCTTCGGTTCTTAGTCTAGAATCGAGACCCGATCCAAACCCATCAGTTCTCGATTCGGGTACCCGTTCGAGTATTTAATTTATGAAGAACGGCTCGATTCAGTTCGGTTTGGTTCTGTTCGGATTCGGTCCGATCCAGTTCGGGACTTTTGGACACCCCTAACCAAAAACATTAAACAATTTACTTCATCTTAAGATCAACTAGTTGGACTGCAACGAAAGGAAGACATTCAAGATTCTAATTCATCATTCCACTCGTTTGTTCAAATTTCAATTGCCTATAGGAAAAGAAATGCGCACACCGATTAAAAACAGATGTTGCTCCTGTGGTCCAATTTTAACACACTCATCAATCGCTAATCCATTTTAATAGAACTGTGTGGAGCCCACGCGCTAATTTATAGGGATGACAAATGAAACTCGACCACAGAATCTGAATTTGGACAAAAAGCTTGTTCTCTTTATGCCTCGTAAAAACCTCAACTTGCAATAATCAATTAGGACTTTAGGAGTAGCTCGTGTGGGTCTCGTCTGTGTGTGAGAGAAAAAGAGAGACGGCTAAGCTGGTCAGCACTCCCCATTCAGCGGCGGAATTAGGTGGTGCCGTGGAAGAGCAAATCAGCAGAGGCGACATCGTTGTCTGTATCATCCCTTTGATAGATTCTGTATTCTCTCATTTGCTTTTTCCTGGTACTTTTTACCATAAACTCAAGATCCATCTTTTTCTTCACCCCTTTGAAAGATTCTGTCTCATTTTTAATCATAATCTGCACACTTAATATGTATGTTGTCATTATTTATTGATCACTTGTTTTCTTGATTCATGGCTGGATTTTTTATATTTATTTCTTGTATTATGATGATGTGCTGCTCAGATATTGCTTGCTTTTGATTGTTTGATCCGATCTGTGGACAGATTTGTTCTTTGAAATTTTTTCTCTTTTTTGGGGTGGGGTGTTGAAACGAAAATTTAAAAATTTATCAGCACTCGATTATTGGAGATTTCCTGATTTTGGGTTAATGTGAAGTTTCCTTTTCTGTTTATGTTCTCAGAATTTCAGTTCAGTTTTATTGATGGTGAAAAAGATTGGACTTGGAAAAGGCTGTGAAGAAATTGATGTGACAGAGGAAGGGGGAACTTCAATTGTTCATGGGCAATACATGCCGTGGATCTTTCAAAGACGTACAATTTCAGGGCTACGATCAGCCCGAAGAATATTCCAACTCCAAGCACGACCCTACGACTGGCCGCCACAGTTCTGACAGTTACTCACCTACAACCTTCACCTCCCAACACGTAGTTGCTCAAGAATTCTCCAGAGACAACCAACCAAACGACAAAAAAGACCCCAATTTACCACTTCTGAGTCCCAAGAAAGATAGTAGTATGAATCGTGGAACTACTAACCAATCTTATTTTGTGTTGGGTCACAAGACTGCTAATCTTCGCGATCTCTATACACTCGGGCATAAGTTAGGACAAGGTCAATTTGGTACTACTTATTTGTGCACTGAGATTTCCACAGGCAATGAATATGCTTGTAAATCTATATCTAAGAGGAAGTTGATCTCCAAAGAAGATGTAGAGGATGTTAGGAGGGAGATTCAGATAATGCATCATCTGGCTGGCCACAAGAATATTGTCACCATCAAAGGGGCATATGAGGATCCTTTGTGTGTTCACATTGTTATGGAGCTTTGTGCTGGGGGTGAATTGTTTGATCGCATCATTCATAGAGGGCACTACAGTGAGAGAAAGGCAGCTGAATTGACTAAGATTATTGTAGGGGTTGTTGAGGCTTGTCATTCTCTAGGGGTTATGCACAGAGATCTTAAACCGGAGAATTTCTTATTGGTAAACAAGGACGATGATTTCTCTCTCAAAGCTATTGATTTTGGACTCTCTGTTTTCTTNCTTCACCTTCCACTAGGTATTCTACCTATCATCATCACTAACATTCTCCAGCTCGGGCATCTCATGACTATCACTCTTATCCTCAGTTACCACATCCACATTGTCACATATAATCATTGCCCTTTTATTTAGGCATTGAGATGGAATGTGTCTTGAACCCAAACATTTAGAACATTTGATATTCCTATTCCTAAAAGGTAGGGAATCTGAATTGGGTTTTTTTTTTTTTTTTTTCTTACTTCATGAATGACTTGCTGTTTTAGGTCAGATGTTCACAGATGTGGTTGGAAGCCCATATTATGTTGCACCTGAAGTACTTTTGAAGCATTATGGCCCAGCAGCAGATGTGTGGACGGCAGGGGTCATACTCTATATATTATTAAGTGGCGTGCCACCCTTTTGGGCTGGTAACTTGCTTCTGTACACCATATACATATTCATTTGTCTAGGGTAATATGATGACGATTCTACCGCTTATTGTTCAGAAACACAACAGGGGATATTTGATGCAGTTCTGAAGGGACACATTGATTTTGATTCTGACCCATGGCCATTGATATCAGAGAGTGCTAAAGATCTAATTCGGAAGATGTTATGCATGAACCCTTCAAAGCGGTTGACTGCACATGAAGTATTATGTATGTTCACTTTTTCTGCACGGTTGGAGTTACTATTCACCCTTTGATGTAGGATTCTTGAAAACCCTTTCATTTTTCTTGGTAGCGTCACGATTAACTTGGTTGATTTCAATTAAAAATTTCTTGAGTCTATGGAGCAAAGGTTCGCTATTTGCATTAATATTGCAGCGTTCATGAGCACTGGCTAGAAAATGCAATATTTTAAGGATTTTGCTTTCTTGTCTTGAGACTATACCTCCATCTAGGGACTCTGAAGCTTTATGAACAAAATGCTTTTTCTAGAGTAGTAGGAATTATTTTTACTTCTAAAATTTTGGTTTGACAATTATGGCTGCAGTTTATGGTGTAATTACTCCAAGTTACTGTTGAAATACCTTATTTTTACACTCATTATTTGAAAGAAATGTCAATAATGTGATTAAATAAATTTATTAATAGACATGTTGCTTAAATTAATCTGGTGATATTTTTTACTCAAGTTTGTTTGCAGGCCGTCTTTTGTTTTAGCTGTCTTAAGGTATCTGGTAATCATATCTTTTTTCTTTTATCAAAATTTTGTAGGTCATCCTTGGATTTGTGAAAATGGTGTTGCTCCAGACAGGGCACTGGATCCAGCCGTTCTCTCTCGTCTTAAAAATTTCTCTGCAATGAATAAATTGAAGAAGATGGCTTTACGGGTATGTAATAAGTGGAATCACCAGCCTTCTACTATTGTGCTTCAACTATTTGTTTTCCTACTCTCAAGATGCTAATGTACACATCTCTTTGTGAGTGAGTGTGCATGCACCTTGAATAAAGGAGATAAAAATTGAATCATCGAGGAAAATGATGTTATAAAGCACACTTATGCCTCCTCCAGGTAATAGCTGAAAGCTTGTCAGAAGAGGAGATTGCTGGGTTGAGAGAGATGTTTAAGGCCATGGACACTGATAATAGTGGGGCAATCACATTTGACGAACTTAAAGCTGGTTTAAGAAAATATGGATCCACCTTAAAGGATACTGAGATACGTGATCTGATGGATGCGGTATGACGACTTTTCCAGGATAAGCATCATGTTCTTTTGCCTGTTTTAAATGTGATTCTGTTTGTCTTTTCCTATATGTGATTTCACATTCAGGTAACGCAGCCAAAAAGTGTACCTTTTATATTTTGTACTTGCAGTCTCTGCCATGCTCCAACTAGAAAATTGAAAGGGGGATTAGTATATAGAAGATTAAAAGCTTGTTTGGCAAGTTTTTTTCAAGTGAAAAATAAATTTTTTGGAGAACGTGGCTGAAAAGTTGTGGATCCCATAGATTGTGTGGTTGAAAATGATTTTTGAGAAAAAAGATTTTAGAAACAGCTGTGCCAAACATGCCTTATTCTCTTGGCTCTTTATCAGTTGATCTTTCTGCTAGCATTTGCAGCCAATAGAAGCTTTTCAATAATTTAGAAACTTAGTGGAAGATTAAAGGGGATCAAAGGATTTCATCCCCCCCCCCCCTCCAAAAGAGGCTTGAACCCAGGAGACCTTGTAAGGTTTCGCTCTTACCATTTGAGTTAAGCCTTGGCCTTTAGTGGTGGGTACCTGCTCATAGAGATACCATATTTAACATTTTGAAACAGATGTTTAGGATCTCTCACTTCTATTGATCAAACTGGGATTTCGTCAATGTTTTCTGTGCACATGGCCTCTGCAAAACTTTTAGTCCATCAAAGTCACTGAATCTGTGATTTGCAGGCTGATGTAGACAATAGTGGAACCATTGACTATGGAGAATTTGTTGCAGCAACAATTCACCTAAACAAACTAGAACGCGAGGAACACCTTTTGGCAGCATTCCAATATTTTGACAAGGATGGAAGTGGTTATATTACGGTTGATGAACTCCAGCAAGCTTGTGTAGAACATGGCATGACAAATGTCCCCCTTGAAGATATTATCAAAGAAGTTGATCAAGATAATGTAAGTCAGGATATTGAAGGAGGTCTCTTGTTTTAATTGACTATATACACCTTGGGTCGAAATTTCACTAGTTTCATCCTGCACAAACAAAATTTTCTCCCATGCAACATATATAATTTTTAAAAAGCTTGGATATACTGCTTAAATTGTTGATCTGAAGCAAAACTCAAAATTTTGTATTATAGTATACCTTGTGTACAACTTAGCCTCCGTTTGGCAAATTTATGTGGATATTAATGAATAGTAGGTATGACTTTGACTAAATTTATAAACTATTTATAAATTGCTCGCCAAACGGATGCATATGAGCTTTGACCTCTATCAACTTGCTTTTTATGGCTTCAGGGTGTAACGATTTTGAATGACCATTAAGCTTACGTATCACATTTAGGATATATACAACTAAGAAAATAATTCTCTCTGCTCTATTTTTTAGACATGCGTACGATTTTCCATTGTAAATTGTCCGGAAATTCTTTACGTTTAAAAGATGTCATTCTTGAAGATACTATGTTTTTGTAGCAACACTTGCAAAGAAGTACGCAATTTGCTAACATTGGGTAGTCAACAAAATCATATTTTCTTCTTAATTTCTCTACATTTAGACATTTTGGGCTTTCTGTTCTTTTACTGTTATCCACGCATTGTTAATAATCCAATAATGGATCTTTTAGGATGGAAGGATAGATTATGGAGAATTTGTTGCTATGATGCAAAAGGGCAATGGTGGTATTGGTAGACGAACTATGCGAAACAGCCTGAATATAAGCATGCGAGATGCTCCAGGAGCTCTTTAGCTTTTTGATCTGCATGTTGTTTACAGGTAAATTCCAACTTCATTTTAGAATTCCGTTCTTCTTCAGTTCTCGTGTAAGCACGAAAGTTTTCAAGGCTATGGGGATTCCTCTGTTACAGGTAAATTCCAGCTTCATTTTAGAATTCTGTTCTTCTTCAGTTCCCGTGTAAGCACGAAGGTTTTCAAGGCTATGGGGATTCCTCTGTTATGAACACAGCCTTACAGATGCATAGGATAAATAAATGTTCGAGGTTGCTTTGTAAAAAGATGAGAACACGTCGGATTTGGTGTTCTTTTGTGGGTTTTTTTAGACAGTTTGGTTGACACCGAATCCAGGATGTCTAGTGGATTGTTTGTGAACAATCTAGGATTTCTGTCACCTTTAGTTACTTGATGTGTGTCCTTTTATTCAGCCACTTGTTATTTGGATGTCTTGTTTAGGATATGGAACATAAAAATAAATTAAGAAAAATCATTGGCTAAAAGTTAATATACAACCAGACTAATAATTTAGATTTCATAGATACGTAGAAACGTCTTTCATTTTCATGTGCATCTGTGACGTTAAATGAAAAGTCGTATCAGAAGCTCCTACATGTTGACATAATGGCAAAACTTCTTGTTTGTGCATCTTAAAGCTTTGTCATAATGAAGAAAATGTTCCATCATAACAGAAAAAAATGTTCCTTGTAGGTACACGGAAGATGGCAGAGTATGTTCAGTTATAAGTGTCAAAGATACATTTTCAGATGCTTGCTTAATTCGATATTTGTTCCACAACACTGGTGATTTAGATTGGAGATGTTAATGATTGAGTTATTGAGAGTCTTACCTTCGGGTGGCTGTGTAAATGAAGAGGTGGTTGTAAGCTTTACTA
This sequence comes from Fraxinus platypoda, assembly GCA_903798405.1. Taxonomy (NCBI): domain Eukaryota; kingdom Viridiplantae; phylum Streptophyta; class Magnoliopsida; order Lamiales; family Oleaceae; genus Fraxinus; species Fraxinus platypoda. The sequence continues at coordinate 6,092 of CAIGRT010045226.1, read as the reverse complement.
TTTGTGTCGATGGCTATATGAACTTACTAGTGTGAATCGTTACAGCTAATTATTTCAAGTTGTTAAACTATTTTATGGTTCTCTTTCAGTTCAGACCTTGTACTTATTTATGCAGTTGAATAATTGTTCGAGTTTCCTTCATAAATCTTCGGGAAAAAGGTTATGATATCAAGCATTGTTCAGAAGTTGACTTAGAATATACATGAAAAGACCAACAGATGAGATTGACAAACACTTGATTTAATTATAAAATTGGATACATTGACTTAATACAACATATAAATTTCATATTACCTTATGAATATGTAGTGTACACTTTTTTATGTAGAGAGTCGCATTCAGATTGTCTGAGAGCTTGTTCAATTTGTTGATATAGTCACATGCAGTCTTCTTTCGTAGTATGGACGAGATGCAGCTTAACTTGCTACTCCTTCGCTTGCAATCGTAATTTCCTGCTAGAAGAATCGCAGTAAATGTTAGCCTGAGAAAATACTCAATGAGGGGGTTACCCAACTGGGATTATCAGCTTTTAACATCGACAGTATGTTCAGGGGAAAAATTAGTCAATTTATCAGACGCTTATATATGAATGATTCAATGTAAGAAAAATTTGACTCTCTTTCCGGAAATGCAACTACTCATTGCAAAAAATTTGGTTCTAAGTAAATACTTGATGCTATATATCTTGGTTGACTCGAATAGTACTAATAACCATTTGAAAGAGGTTTATTCTCATTTTGTGCATGGATAACCTGACATCCGATTTTAGTTAGCTTAGTCCGATTTGTGCAATTTAGATAAAACCGAAACAAATCAAGAAAACAAGAAGGAAATAACTTGCCTTCAACTCTGCGTGGCTTGAAAAGATGCATTTTGAAGTGATAGTCCGCCCCTCATCCAACAACCATCCAACTTCACAGAAAGTTTCCTCATTCTCTCCCTTTCCAAGTGAACACCACAGTTGCTTAGGGAGTAAGACCAGGCTGCGCTCTCCTCTGACCGTCTGCCTTACACTTTCGTCCTTAAGTTGGAGGATGATCTTTGGACACAAATAATTGAAGAGTTCAAATAATTAAGCAGTTTAAGACCATCATCACGATCAACCAAACAAATTTCCATGGATGAAATGAAGGCCTTACATTTTGAGAATTATCGAAGGTTGCAACAGCGTTGAGGCCTTGCCAAACACCAGTAACTTGTGAAGGTTTCAAGGGTTCTGTGGCCGCGAATGCAGAATCGCGTATTGTACATCCACCTAGCTGATCTCCATTTCTAAAGGGACCATACCATTGCTCAACAAAGACTTTAATATTCTGTAATTCCAACTCAGAGTCTTCAATTCGGATAACCTGAATAATTCTCACCCGCGATTCTTTATCCCGAGGATCAATTAAGCAATGCTCCAGCTCCAATAACTTGTGTTCACCCTGATCAGAAACAGGCCAAACAGCTACATAACACCCACTAGATTGATATGCAAATGCCAAAACAGGGCTTTGCTCATTATTAGTAACATTTCTTTCGTCGATGCTGTATCTTGTGGCAGCATCAGCTTCGCAACCAACGGTGGGAAGTAGCTTAATGTTTTTGTACATGAGGGAAAACTCATGGGGTTGAGCCAAAGTAGGACACTGTGTTTGCCAGTCAAAAACCTTAACCTCCCATTCCCTATAAGCCTCCGGGACTACTGACTCGGGTAGCTCAATGGGTCTCCCTCCCTTTGTGAAATCCGCTCCAAACCCATCCCATTCACCCGACGCATTTTTCGCGAATTCTGTCCAGCCTTTTATAATAATCAAAAGATAATTAACCTTATCGCACCACCAATTAGACCATACAAAGAGTTGAGCATAAAATCAGAGTAGATAGTGGCTAATAAGTATTAAGGTGGATAGTTTCCTCTAACAGAACTGTATTTACACGATTCTTCTTGTCCGGCCTAAACACACCTCCTCCCTCTGAATTATAGTGCAAAAAACTGAATGCTATTACTATCTACACAGTATCTAGTCCAATTTTAGACTTAATTCCCTGCACAATCTCATCGAATGTACCAAACACACCCTACAAGAATTGAATTCCCATCATCATAATATTAATTGATATGCTAGTGATAAGAAGGAATATGGAGAAGCAAGAACCTAAACCCATCTCCTCTTTCAGAGTAATAGTGCAAAAAAACTGAATGCTATTGCTACTACATAATAACATAGTATCTCATCCAATTTGTGCTTAATTCCGTATACGGTCTAATCTTTTGTCCCAAAAACAATCTATAAGAATTGAATTCCCATCTTCAAGACATTAATTGATATGCTAAGGACTAGAATGAATAAGCGAGAAATGAGTTACCAGTGACGAATGATGTTGTGGAAGTGGAAACATCGACATTTGAGGAGACGGCGAAAATTGGAGCAGCTCTATCTCTTTTGGAATAAGTGGTGACAGGGTAATTGTAGTGAAGGTTAGTGCTGAAGTTGAATGTGAAATTATTAAACTTTGTTTGGAAGGGGAAACTGAGGAGAGGATAAGTGGGTTGTAGGGAGAGGAGGGTGGTGTTGAGGAAGATAGCCATTTTTCTCAATTTCTAGCCTCTGTTTCTTTTATTTATCCCCTATCATTTCTATCCTTGGCTTCTTTCCCTTCTTTTTTCGTTCAAGAATTTGACCACATCTTTTTTTTTTTTGCACTAGATTAATACCTTGAGAAAAATGCTATCAATTTCAACTGGAGCCCCGATTTTAAAACTCGCCTAGTGATAATTGTGCTAATAATTCATTGCGTAATAGATAATTTGTTGAAAAGAAAATTTTTTTTTACAGAAATTAATGAGATATGAACTTATGGTAATTGACGTAAAACGTATATGTATTAATTTCGACATTTGAGCTCTCATATGGCCCTTTTTTGTGCGAAACATCCTTTGTATTCATTTCTTTCGTTAAAAGTCTCGTAAAGCAACAAATTTATCCTCCCATTTAAATAAAAAATAATAACAAAATAAATAATTGTAGTCCTATTTTTAAAATTTTCAAAAAAGTGCATATGAGCCCCCACTTAAAATAATTAAAAAAAAAAAGAAATTTTAAAATATATTTTTTGTATGAGTCCCATAAATGTGAAATGGCAACAACTTGAACTCTGTTGGAACTCATGGACCTCACTCCACTCCAGTTCTCTTCTTCTTTGTCATCATATTTGGCAAGTTGAAATTATAATTTAAAATTGATGCAAGATATATATATATATATTTTTATTTTAGTAGAATACAATGGCTGCACACTTATTAATTATTATTCCAAGTATTGGTGCATCTCTAAGGAATTTTCTATTTAGAGCCCGTTTGGTACACATTATATTTATTTTAAATCGTACTTAGAGCCCGTTTGGTGCACATTAAATTGAAAGAATGCATTTTTTTGAAGTGATGTGATGGGGAATATGTGGTTGAAAAAGAAGGAAAAGTTATTGATGTGATAGAAAATATTTTTTTATTGAAGGGTGTGTGGTTGAAAATGAGTAGAAAAATGAAAATGAAAAAAATAATGTGGATCAAATAGGGCCTTATAAAGAACATTTTCTTGATAATAAAAAGGAAATTTGCAGCACTAGTTCATAACCTTTTTATTTTTTGCAGACTTTACCTTAACCTTCATTTTATGTCAGAGGGGATCCCTAACCTTTCATAAATATGCAGTTAGGTCCCTTTGGATGGAAACAGTCCAAAACACTGTCAGTTAATTTGTAAAATTAAAAAATCAGGTATACTGACCCTTTTGATGAGGGACATTTTCGTCCAATCACTATTCTTCATTTGATTTAAAAATTAAAGAGTAACCAATTATTTTCCACTCACATATTCAAGTTACACAGAGAGGAAGAGAAACGGTCATCATCTATAATGTCTGGTGAAGAAAGCAATGAATCTACTGATAAAGTTGAAGATTTTGCTTGTTACATATGAGGCTCTCTTCCTGCTCCTGTCTAAGGTGAGTATTTCTTCCTTTTTTTTTTTTCTCAAACTTCTGAAAACATTCGGGCTCATTGTTACATACTGAGCCGTGATGTGGTTTCTTCTACTGCGATATTGCATTTTTTACTGTTTCATAGATTTTGGTGTTCCATAAAACGTCAATAGCTATGGGTTCACATTATACATTCATGTACTTTGAGAATAGGGTTTGTGTTTGATGATCATTTTGATTGAATTTGCTTTACAAGAGAAAATTCTACTTATTTCACCATAAAGCTACACTATGGTGGTATATTATTCGTTAAGATGAGCAATTTTGTGTACAAGCATGGTAATGTAGCATATCTTAACTACGTGAATCCGGATTGGTTTAATAGATTTCTATTGGACAATTCCTTGAAAATGTTGGGATACCCCAAAAAAATGAGATATCTTTATAAGGTTGAAAAGAAGAGATTTAATGAGGCATCTTTATGGTTGGTGAGGGATGCAGACTTCATGAATTTAGTGAGATTGCTTAGGGATAAGAGGATTGCTGAGTTGTGATGTTTGCTTGTGATTAAAGTGTTGGAATAGCCATGTGATGAAAATGTGAGAGATGATATTTTAGTTATGGATGTTGACACATGTGAGGTTTTGAAGAAGGTGGAAAAAACAGGGAATGCAGAGGATGATGGTCAACTTGGACACCAATTACAGTATGGTGCGGAGGTGTATGATGAATATGTAAATAGGAGTGATGTGTATATAGTTAATGAGGTTGAGAGTGCATGTGAAATAGATGAAATGCAAGCAGACATAGATGGTGAGGGATACAGTGGTACAACATAAAGATAATGAGGGATGCAGTATGTGAAGAATGAAGGAACCAGACTAAGGGGGAGGTGTGAGAATAACTGTCCATGGGAGTTATATACCCACCAATAGCCAGATAAAAGTTTTAGGATTAATACCTTCAAGGATGAACATACTTGCACAATGGTGTGACAGAACAAAGGAGTAAATGCTGGGTACTTGGTAAAGAAATACATACGAAAGTTCAGATCAAATCCAAAATTGTCCATGAGTAGTTTCATTGAGACATTGGAGGAGGATTGCATGTATGAGCTATCAAAGCATCAATTTTAAGGACGAGAGCAAAGTGTCTAGAGATTATTAAAGGTCTTGTAGTTGAGCAGTACAAGATACTGTGGGACTACGATGAAGAACTAAAAAGAACTAATACTGGTAGCACTGTTCAAATTGAAGGTTCAGGACCCACATTCAAAAGATGTTACATATGGTTGGGGGCTTGCAAAGAAAAATGTAGGTCAGCGATTAGTTTGGATGGATGCTTCTTAAAAAGTGAACAAGGTGGACAGCTACCGGCTGCAGTTGGTATTGATGGAGAAAATTGCATGTTCCCTATTGCATGGGATGTAGTGGATGTTGAGAATAAAAGAAATTAGGAATGGTTTATAGAACTTTTGATTGTTGACATTGTGATGCATAGTAGTAGGGCTTGTACCTTTATTTCAAATAAATAGAATGGTTTGGTAGAATTCATTAACAAATTCTGTGAAGGAGCTGAGCATATGTCTTGTGCAAGACACCAGTACACTAACTTTCCTTTAATGCATAAGGGCCTCACACTGAAAAAAAGAGGAACATAGGAGAAACAAAACATCGAAGCACAGTTGAATAATAATGTGTTTTATTACTAGAAAATAAGTAAGAAGACAACAGACCATACGATTTTTCACCCACATCACAACACAGAAACCCAACATCTTAGCTCATACCTAACCCGGATCTATGTACATACCCATTTCACTAAAACGCCACACACAAATCCAATGAGCCAAGTCTTCCATGTTGTATGACCTCTTGAATGAAGGGTGTTTATTTCACGTTCTATCTCCCTCCTAACCCGTAGAAGTTCAGGAATCAGCTCATTCGATCTCTCAAACATTGGTGGGTCAACCCACATCTTTACGTTGTGGGCAGCTGATAAACCTTCTTCTTGGGTTCAAATTCGTCCATGAAATCTTCATCTCCACAGAGAACCCACAACTACTGACATTCATCTCCATCTCTTTTTTGAAAGTGTCTGATAGTTACTGGAGGGAGAGAAAAATAA
>CAIGRT010045216.1:0-10582 GCA_903798405.1 Fraxinus platypoda | reverse complement strand
TTTCCATGAAAAACAAAGTCAAAAGAATTAGGTGGAAAATTATACCAATCAAACACAATTAATTACAATTCTCAGTAAAACATTTTCCCAGTCAATTCAATTCCCAGTAAAACATTTTCTTTTCACCAATTTTCCACATTTGCAATCAAACGGACCCTAAGTGAAACTGGATATAATAAGTTCATACACATTCTATATACACAGTTTGGTAGGAGCAAATGCAAATTTAGGTTCTAATTACTTTTTCGGACACATTCTACATACACAGTTTGATAGGAGAAAATGCAAATTTAGGTTCTAATTACCTGAAAATTTGATTGGAAAGTGAAAATTTGTAGTAAATGTGATAATTTGTAGAGAAATTATATACAAATTTTAAAAATTTAGAAGGGTTAAGATTTTGTTAAAAGTCGTGAAGAAAAGAGAACAAGAGAAAAAATCAAATTTATCGTGATTTTGCCCCTGTTTGGTGGATATTAAAATCAAATTTTTAGTAAATTTTGATAAAAGTTAAAACAATTATGGATTCCATAAAATATGTTATTAAAATTAATTGTTAACTTTGATTTAGATTAAAATTTAGATTTCAAAACATGATTTTATATAAAAAAAAAAAAATCTCAAAAGTTCGGGGGTCACGTGACCCGGGTCCGATGTCGATCTCGTTCCCCATACTTGAGTGCTCCAGTCTAATCTTTCTCCATACGTGGCATTTGAGCATTGGCTCACTAGGCAACTATTGGATCAGAGATCGCATTTTCACGTGCAGGAAGATGACGCTTTTTAGCCCCACTACAAATTACCACTTTATGCATTGTCAGACCAAAAAGTGACTTCTAAAGGACAGAGGGACAAACGAGTTAGATAACATGCCTATACTCCCATCCCATGCCCTTTTGCCCGAACATACTTGCTCATTCCTGTGATTATCTTTATCCATTTCCCTCTTTTTTAATCCATACAGATATAGCCACAAGGGTTTCTGATTTTCTGCTGATCCAAAGAAGTTAACTGTTTGGAAAATGATCACAGGTTGGTGCTACTTTTATTTATGTTCATTGTACTTCAGTCTTGGAGTTTCTTAGAAGGAAACGATGAGAAATTACTGCAAACTGGTTTCTGTTTTAGCATATTTGGTACGGGATTGGATAGTATTCGTTAGTATGTCAAAAGAGTTCAGTGTATCGTCTATTTAATACTTCATACAGAATTTAAGTTTTCTGGGAGCTTTAATTTAATTTTCATGGGAGTTGAGAATGGTATATCATATATGCATTATGATCTAATCTGATGATTCTTCGTGTTGTGGGTTTGTGGATTCTAATATCTCTGTGAATAGTTTAAAGTATATGGTTCACTACGCATGCTATGGGTAAAAATTCCAGATTGGTAAGGTTTTGGCTACTCCTCGTAAGGTTGAAATTTTAAGATTGAACCCCAAGTCTTAATAATGCATGATGCATCCCTGTGACGATCTACTGAGTTTGGTAACCAAATAAAGACTTGTGCAGTTTCTGTGCATGGATTGGATTGAATCATACTTGATTTTGAATGTTACTACTTACTATTATTAGCTCAATTCTGGTTCTGTTGGATCACATATTCATTATGTTATTTGATTTTCACTGTGATGCTTTATTTGAATATCAAACAAGATATTAATGTCTAGGGAACTGTAATTTTTACTTGATGCTGATTCTATTTTGCCCCCTTTTTACTCCCAGATGCTGGTTAACTCAATTGCCTTTCACAATCCTAAATTGCTTCCGGTTGGTTTTGGTTTGAGTCCATTCTATAAGAGGTTTAACAGATCCCTGAGCATTTAATGTTCCATTTTCGGTTCCAAATCTTGGTGCATTACTCGGACATCCTCTTATTGATTTATACTTGTATATTGAGAAAGAAAGCTGATGATTGGATTTTGAACTGGAATATACTTCATAATTAGTTTTTGGGTTACCTTGAGCGGAAGAATACGGCGATGGAGAACATTTGTGAATTTTGCATGGCATTAAGGCCAATCGTGTATTGTAAGTCTGATGCTGCACGCCTTTGCCTCTCCTGTGATGCCAAGGTTCATTCTGCTAATGCTCTTTCCAGCCGCCACCCTCGCACTCTTGTTTGTGAGGCTTGTAGAAGACAACCGGTCTATGTTCGATGTTTTGACCACGAAATGTTCATGTGCCAAAGCTGTGATAATAGCCACCACGCCTTTTCTCAACACCAGAAAAAAGTGGTCAGAAGCTATGTGGGGTGCCCTTCTGCCCTGGATTTTGCTGCATTGTGGGGTTTTGACTTAAATGAATCGGAAAACAAAAGTAGTTTTAAAGATCATTATGTTTTTGCTTCAGTTACGGCAGATTCAGGTGTTGTTACTTCAAATATTCCTGCACAGTCATGTTCCTGTACAGAATCTGAAGAGGGATCTTGCAGTCAACAAACCGAGGTATAAGGACTAATGCCATGAACTAGAAGATTGACAAGTTTGATTGATTTTAAGCCTCCTTTGTTCATGGGGCTCCATTCAAAAAATTTGGCCATTGAAGTTTGTTATCAATATTTAGTGGTTTGCTTTTTGATCATATGCTTTGTGTTTCTAGGTAGTTAAGGATGATAACTGTCAGAAAAATACTTGCATGAGCATGATTCTGCAACAAATTTTAGATTTAAAAAGGCTACAGCTCTCTGAGGGCAGTGACAATTCTTGTTTAGTACGTGGCAAAGGGAAAACAGATCAATCATCAGTTAAGTGTGATGCAGTGTCAAAAGTGCAGATGGAACATTCACTTGATCAACATTATGAAATTCAATATATGGGTAGTCCTCAAGAGGAGATGCCTGAGGAATTTTTTCTGTCACAGCTGGGCCATTTGATAAGCACTGAAAATTCTTTGCAGGGAGACACGTTTTGGCAGTGTAAAAGTCCAGCTTTCAGTAATGAGGTTTCTTCCATAAATCTGCTACATCTTTGCGAGTGCCCAAGAAACATTTATATGATTGAAGCGATGAATCTTTAGCAGTAGTTTGTCATCACAATCAATTTTCACTAGTAATGTTGAAATGTGTCCAGTGTTCTATGATTACATACACCAATCCCACGCACACACATGTACCAATGCATGAATACAGGATTCTCTCAGTAGTAATGCAACTAATGAATTTATGAATTCTTGATTAGTGCAGATATTTGGTATGTAAGGTATAATTATTGGCCATTAATCACCTGAATTCTGCAGCTTTGGCCTCAAAATATGCAAGACATTGGAGTTTGTGATGAACTACAATGTTTTGATGATCTCCGCATACCCGATGTTGATTTGACATTTCGTAACTTTGAAGAACTCTTTGGATGTGAACAAGAGCAAACCAGAGTTTTGGTCGATGACGAAAATATGTCATGCTCGTTTGCAGAGAAACATTCATCATTCAGTAAACCAGAAAGTTTCCGAGCAAGAACTATGGAGGTTTGATATATCCCTTTCCTGCTGTTTACTGTTGAAGTATTTCAAGAAGTTTCAAGGACTTATCAATGCAGAAAAGCGTGTTGATATCTATAACAGCAGTATGGTTTGACAAAAAAATTGGTAATACTTACAAAACTTGTGGTAAAGGAACAAGATTGCATGGCACTAACGAAGTACGAAAAACAAAATGTTAGGAAAAACCAAGGATAATCTGTGGAAAATTATCTGAACCAATTACTTATGAAAATTTGTGTTATTCTCTTTTCTTATTTTTCTATCATAATCATCTTTGTGAAATATAAGGAATAACAGAAGATAAAAGTGAATTTAGGGGCTTATGTTATAATTCTAGATTTCAAGCACTTTTTTTTCATCTTTACTGGAGCTCAGAAGTCCCCGTGATTTCTTGGTTGAAACGCCCGTTCTTTTTTCATCAATCATCGTAAGTTCTGCTGTAGTGAACTTAAAAGTAACTTAAGAATTCTATGAATCCACAGAGCATACAAGTTTTCTTTGAACAATTGTTGAGTGAATTTCTTCTTTTCATTTTCATGTCCTTGAAATTAAAAACTATTCGTCATTAAAAAAAGTTTGATGGTCATACTCATGTGCTAAATGATGTCTTATTAAAGAGAGAAAGAGCTCTCTAATCTTATAGGGTATATGATTTATCATACATCAAGATCCTTCAACACGGTTCACTGAATTTTCCTCAAAATATTAAGTTCAGAAATTTGTTGATAATTTAAATAAGGAAGTCAATAGACATCAAGAAACTACAGACTCAGAGTCTCATCAATAAAATGGCTGAGAAGTTCCAAATTTCTAAATGTCTTCCATCTCAGATAAGCTTATTAGTATTAGCATTTTTAAGTCGAGCAAAAAGGTCATGAAGTTTTTGACATGTTTTGCAGTGTACAATTAGCCTTTGTAGGCTTGATGTGTTTTCAGCCTCAGTTTTTAGTTAATTATCAACCTGGCAGTAGTTAGCTTGTAAAAGACGATAAGAAACTTTATCCTAGCCATAACTCTAGGTCGATGTTGTTTGGTGCTTTTTTTGTTGAGGAGGGAGGATAAATTATGTCTTATATCCATGCTTCATTGTGAAACGACATTATTGATTACATTCACCCATAGAATTCGATCGAAACTTTTTGGGTGCATAATTTGATATCAGACTATTTATATATTTTGTGGTTCAACAATCCTCAATTAACAGTGAGTTTGTTGTAAAATTAAATAAATATGTCGATTCCCTTATGAAAGGGACTTCAGAAACGAGCTTTGGTGTACTATCAAATTTGGAAACCAATCTCTCATTCGAATGCTTTAACATGGTTCATGGGCCAATATCATAGAAAAATCCTCAATATGTTTGCCAGTTTCCCATGTCATACGATAAAATAGTGCAAGTTAATAAATGATCATAGTATCTTATGTTTCCATTACAGCATCGGGTTGACACAAAGGTCCTTTGTAATCTGTGACACGGAATACTATTTTCTATATACATAGTTCTTGCTCTTTTGGCCGAGCAGATCAGTCATGAATTGTTTGTTGAGATTGATGATTACGCTTCATTTAGTATCTTCATTCTCTATATTTTGTTCCCTTTCCTATTTTACTTCTATATGACAGGATATCTCAGGGGCTACCTCTGCGTGCATTGTGCAATCAGCTGATGCAAACAAAGTTTTTGATTCTTCTGATCAAGTTCTTCACTTCCAAACAATTAATGAATATCCTCATCCAATTCAGCCATCTTATTCAACATCATCATTCTCCGTATCAAGGATCACTGTTGAAAGCAGTACTGAATACAAGGATGATGGGCTTTTTCCTAAAGTTAATGAACAGTTATTCTTAGGCAATTCATCTACTCCTGAGAATGCAAAGTTGGATGGTAAAGAAAATGTCATAATGAAATCCAAAGGGAAGGCAGCTCGGTGGTATGTCTCGATTCTAAACTGTTTGATGTTTGAATGCGAGTCCATAGGTCGATATGCATATTACATCAAGATGATATTCTGCAGTATGGTTCCTAATTTTATTTATCCACATTATCGCCTGCGCCCTGCTTCCAAGCTAGTGTATGAAGTTTAATGTGATTTAGTTTCATGGTAGATGCTCTAATTTGAATAGGCTTTCACAGAAGTCCATTACTTCCATTTTGGCAAATTTCAGTTTTTTCTGTGGCTATATATTCAACTAAATTGATCTCTTAGTAACTTTCTTCTGTGATTAGGTATGAAAAGAGAGTTCGACATTCATCCCAAAAAGCTAAATCTGATGGCAAGAAAAGGGGGGAAGGAAAATTTTTGAGGGCAGAAGCCTATGAATCCGAGTCTGTCAGTGTAACTCGAAGCTTTTAAGGTTACCTTGTGTTAATGCATCTTCTTGTTGTCCATTTATTTATTCTTAAGAAACTCAAGAATGTTTTGCTGACATTCTCCCATTCCCTCCCCTCTTCTGTATGTCATAGCAGAATTGTCTTTATATTAGATCTTGCAACACATTCATGTGGCATGATATGATTTGAATATGGAGAATTAACTTTTAAATCTTTATTTCGATGTTCATTGAAATTGAATATGTGCAACTAACTGACTATCTAGAGCTCGACATAGCTTTTCTGAACTAAAGAAGTATTGCATTTTGGAGACGTTCTCCAACGTAGCTTTTGTTTCACTGGATTTATAACTTTTTATCTGTTTTTTGACAACACGTTTCATTTTATGGAACCCACCAGCTTATATCAACTTTAGCAACATCACAGTCCCTGATTTTCTTTTTTGACACAAATAAATGCTTTGGTATGATCTAATTGATTAACATGTTAATAACCGGTCGAAATTGGATTAAAAACCGAATAATTATTTGAAAGTTTTACCAAAGGATTTGTTGAGTTTTGATACCCAATGAATCCCAAACGATGATATAAACTTTGGATTAAATTGTTACCAACAATCAAATTTAAAGGCTCAACCTGAAAACAACGTGGGTCATTGGAAGTAACTTAAATAATTAATGTTGCTTATGACCCATTTATATTACTTTTTGAATGACTTTGAATCTTGGTCTATTTAATCTCTTTTATTGGTCCAACTGAAGTCTAACCTAACTTACACACACACACACACACACACACACACACACATATATATATATATATATGATGTTTTTGCTCTAGCCTTTGTGTGGATGATTTGTGTGAAGAGAAGAGAAGAAAGAAACCGTGTGAAGAAGAGAGAAAACCGGCAGCTCCTTTTGGAGAAAAAACGTGTGGTTTCATTTCTTGCATTCTTTCATTGTTTTTCTTCTTGGCTTTGTGGCTACAAATCATCAACCATTATCTTGTCCTTTGTGGGTGAGATTGAGGAGCAATCGAGGTGAATATATTGGTTATAGGTTGGAGTCGTGGAGATTGATTGTTTGGTAGAGAAATGTAACGTGAAACTGAGCCCGAAAAATACCGTTTTGACAACCCTTGGGGTTTGTTTAGGGCAGTAACTACAATTTCATATAAAACTTTCCTAATGAATTATTTCAGTCAAGCATAAATTGTTTAAGGATCACATTTTTAATATATGGCATGCTTTAATATTTATATTTTATTTTCTAACGTGCTTTAACTTTATTATAATAGAGTAATATTACGTGTCATTGTCTTGTTTTTAAAATAACAGTATTCTTTAAAATAAGGTAAATTTCATTTGTTTTAACTTAGCCTTTACCAAAATTTTAATTAGCTCCCTAAATTTTAAGTTGTCTCAATTGGGTCACAAAAGTTTGACTTAGTTTCAATTGAGCCATTGAACTAGAATATTGTTTCAAATTTCACCACAGTTGTCGTCTCCCAAATTGATGAAATTTGATTGAAATTTTCCATGTAATTGTTATCTGACATGTCAAAACCAATACACCATGTCATGAAAGTGTAAAAAAAAAAATGGTGGTTAAATTTTTACCAGTACACCATTTTATATTAACTAGTTTAATTAGTTTTAGAAATAAATAGAATAAGCTATATGCATATATTAATAACAATTTTTTTTTATTTCTTTTCTCATATTGACTTGCAAAACATTACTTGGAAGAGTTCTCGTAAAAGAGGTCCATATTATTCCATCTAGTAGAAATTACATGGACCAAGTATTTTCAGTATCTCAATTCACATTAAAGAGATACAAGTTTTCTTTTAAAAAATCATATATATTTAAAATTCTAAATATTAAAAATAATATTATAAAATTAAATTAATTTATATACCATCCTCTACTTCTATCCACCATACCACACACCACTGGTGATGATGGACGCCACTTTTTTCACGCCGCCACCACGCTCGCTCGATGCCATCTATGCAGCTGCAACAATGTTGACATTGCCACTGCAGGAATGGAGATGCCGTCAACGCTGCTAGATGAGCGATGAGTCACCTCTCTCTATCTTCCCTCTTCTCTCTATGCTCCACTCGCTCTCTCTCGGTTCAAATTTGGTGTTTGGGTGGTAATTTTGTTGGTGTTTGGGCGACGATTGGTGTGCTTGCAATCTGGTGTTTAGGCGGCGGTGTTGGATCTTGTTGGTGGCGACGGTTTTGTTGATGTTTGGGCGGGGGTTTTGTTGGTGTTTAGGTGGCTATTGGTACACTTATGATCTGGTGTTTTGGGCGACGATGTTGGATCTTGTTGGTGGTTATGGTGGTGATAGTGATTTTAAAGTTGAAAATGGTAGTTTGTTGGAAGTGGCAGCAGCGATGGTAGTGGTGGCGCTAGCGATGATGATGAGGCGAAGCTGTTTCGATTGGTGTCATGATCGACTAGGGTTGGGTGGAGTAGATGGTGGGATTAAGAGTGTTTGTGACCAATTATTTGAGATTGCGACCAATAAATTGGATTTTTTGTGATAAAAAAATAACATGTGATTGATAAATTGTGATCAATAAATAATGTGATCTAAAATTTTGAGTTGTGATATAAAATTTGTGATTTGTGATCGATAAATAAATTGTGACTTATAAATTTTTTTATTGTGATCGATGAATAAATTATGACCTGTAATTTTTTTTTATTTGTGACCATGAAATAATTTGTGACTTATAAAATTTTTGGTTTGTGATCAATTAATTCGATAATTTGTGATCAAATTGTATAGAATTGTGACATTAATATATTTAATTAATAAAATATTTTTAAATTAATTATTTAATTAATAAAATTTAATAATATCTTATTTTTAAAATTTTAAACGTTGTCTCTTAATTTTGAAATAAGTCATAATTAATCTCTTAGATACAAAATTTTGCCAACCATCTATACATAGATGTTAATCCACTTATTAATGGGCTAAAATATCAACTCCTGTTCGCACGTTTATAATTTTATTTTTTTAAAGTATATGTGAATAATTCAGGAGCTTATTTAATAATTTAAAAAAATTTAATATGTAAATGACAAAATGTTAACATGTGAATCCACTCAACGACCCACCCGCTAGTTCAAACTTTTGACCCGGCAGATTGGCCAGGTCAACTTCCGTATCAAGATTGATTTCCATGACGGTGACACATTGACATTTTGTTCTCGACCTTTATTTTCTATGTGGTTGTCCTTGTTAACAAAAGAAGCTAACAAATATTTAAATTAAAAGGAAAATGAAAAAATTGCAATATTTGATTAATCTGTTAAAAAAGATCCGACCTTACAAATTTTCATGTTATCATTAAAATAAGGTTGATCTTTCTCCATACGAGGCTTCGAGAAGCCCTCTTTTAGCATATTACTTCTCTAAATTTATATTTCGTTTGAATGACTTCAGAAGAAGAAAAAATCAATAATTTGGCATCGTTGAAGAAGTATATGGTATGACATACATAGAATTGATTTTCTGTACACAGCGAATAGGAGTTATGTTGTCTATTCGTTGATGTGGCAACACTACATCGATGGTTGGTATTTAAATTTATCCCTCAACCGTCAATTTTGATTGTGAACAATATATATTATGTTCACTGTGGACAGAAAATTTGTTTTGACAACACCTAATGGTTAATATCGTCAATTAGAATCATCCAAGTCGAAGATGACAATTGCTTAAAGACAAAGAAAAAGAACAATTAGGACCCACAAAATGAAATAGATTACCCAATCATTTTTGAATTTGCATAGAATGATTTAGTAATGGAGAGCAGTGATTAAAAAAAATAGTGGAATCACATCACATAGGTGATTGATCATGGAATGGACCTCAAATTCTTCACACCCAAACCTACTCACACTACCTACAGTGAAAAGGCAAACACTTACACCTACCCCGCCCACCCCAACCCCAAGGATCCAATGCATAGGCGTGCAATATCTTTTGGTACCAACTGGCCTCGGATAAAAACCACTAATCACGTGTTTGAATCCCATTTTTTTTTGCTAAAAATGCATTTTGAAATAATATATTAATGAAGACTGCGTGATTGAAAATAAGGTAAAATTTTGAATTTACGTGTAATATTATTTTATTGAAAAATGTGTAGTTGAAAAGAAAAGAGAGAAACATGTGTTTTTGAAATAATGGGAATCAAATAAGGGCTAAGTGAATTTTAGCTCTTGTTTGGTCCTTATTATTTTTAAAATACATCTTTTTTTCTTTCTTATTTTCAATCACATATTCTTCAATAAAATAATATTATACGCAAAATCCAAAAAAAAAAAAATTTCTTATTTCTTAACCACACATTCTCCATCAAAATATTATTCCAAAATGTATTTTCATCAAAAATTGAGGCTCAAATAGGATCTTAGTATGCCTCAAAACTACGGAAAATTTGGTATTTACATCACTACAAAAAAAAAAAAAAAATCAGATTATATTAAGTGATGTTTCTAATCCAATTAATATTGTATGATTTGATAAAGATTTCAAGAAATACCATATACCAAATATGGTCCCCTAATCATTCTTATATAATTGACAATTTTTTTAATATCCCAAAAGTAAGCTTCTCATTAAATGACTCTTCAAAATCACCATAGAATTCAAAAAAGAGAAATTTGGGCAAACCATATCCTAGGATGTTCTGTGGTGATAATCATACTCTCTTTTCTTAAATTCCAGGAAAGAAGGCT